>BGZK01004446.1:0-13643 GCA_005406025.1 Eumeta japonica | reverse complement strand
TTGCATCTGGTTTCGAAACAATGTCCAGTTTGACCCATGTATATAAATTATCATTCGTCGCAAGTTAATTCGTATAGTCCCGATTTTTGTTTTTATTCACTTTATATGTACTATTAAATAATGTTTTCAAAGTGTTGTTTGTTTTGAAAACAGTGTAAATATTGTGCTATCTTAGCATTTTTCAAAACGTCTCCGATATCGTGCCACATAGCAATAGAAAGATAGTGCTATTTTTAGTACATTCAAACTGGTGATGATTGCTGATGATTAAGATGACCGCTGATATACTACAATTATCATGAGAGATCCAACAGAAAGAAATGTTATCGCATTGAAATTAACATCCATATCATTTTTCAGCAAATTTGGTGCATGGCGCCTTGCCTACGCTGCTGCAAGATATATTTCGCATCCATGCGCACGCTGATCAGGTCGTGTATGGCCGCCACGGTGGTGCCGGCGGCGGAGGCCGTGGGCCACGTGTGCCGACACGTGCGCCTCAACATACGCCGCGACGCGCCCGAGGACCCGGACTTACTCGTCGTATGAGTAGCTGTGTGTTTTAATCGTAACACAAATTCAGGAGATAATGTTAAACGATAATAATAAAACAAATAATAATAGACAAGTACTATTTTTCGTCTACATAAATATTAAAAATACAAACTAAGCACGCGTTAATCAATAGCATTGTATAAGGGTATATATTGTTTTTATATAAATTTAAATGAATTCGATGCGCCTCAGAGGGCCTCCGCCGCTGACGTTGCCGCGACGTCGAGTGAATCAATTAGAATATTTTTACTTGTACTGAAAAAGAAATGAATTACAATAAATTATTTAAATCTTTCAGGGAATTTAGTGTTACGAATAATTCCAACTCGGGAGGGGAGAGATTTCGATCGTTTTGGATGATAAAAAAATATTTAGACAATCTTACAGCACACCCCCGTGCATCATATTATATTAGTTTATTTCTACTAATTGAGATTCAATAACTAAATTACTGTAAAATAATTTTAGCTTGTCCATGCTCTTAAAAATGCGCGTCTAATGCTTAGAGACAGATCATCTAACACGGCGATAAATGGAACTGGCGTTAGTAAAAATCTACATTTCATAGCGATCCATTGTGTATTTCTATTACGTTACCTAACATTTTTTAAAGTATAGCTGGGGATGTAGAAATAAATAACGCAAAATTATGCAACTACTTTCCAATAAGTATTTATTCAAGTCATAGTATCCATTATATCCCTTTGCTTAAACAAAGAATATCGATTATTTAAGACACTGATTGTGATTATTAAAAATAAACTACCGTTATTAATGGTATACAATTTAGTGCAATTTTGCGGCGATGGGCGAGGTCAAAAGCATAATTTTAATTAAATAACATGTAATAGACTCTCCATAACATATATCTTGACATACATCACATTTAATGTACTGTCCAATTTTCTTGTCCGACAACTAGACTGAATTGTGTATTGTAGGAACGTTTCCATAAATTGGTCAATCAAATATGTTATACTTCGGTTTACAGGAAAAATAAGTTACAGGTTTGCATTTACATTGCAGGCTTTTTTGGTACGCGAAAACTGAATTTATCTTATATTCTAATTATGGCGTCGCACCGCTCTGCGAGATAGTAGTAACACATAACTAATCTCGTTTGTAATAACAAAATATTAGTTGACATCTTTAAACACGATCTAATTTAGACAGTGGTATACTCGACTGAGCAAACAGATTGTGTCATCAAAAAAGGATTACTGAGACAAGTAAATGAATTAGTCATTGTAAGCTTTATAATTTATTAGTGAGAATCATTGAACTCTTTTATACAGCACAGCGCGCGATATTCTGCCGCTCTGATAGCCTGCAAATGATGTAATACGCAGGTGCAACGCTCCCCAACCCTTCCTTCTTCTCCTTCTTCTTCCTATTTTCCGCCATTGCGACGCTTCGTAACTAACTTCACAGCGGCAGAGTTTCGTGCGCTGTACTGCGCTTAATGTTTTTTGTATGTAATGTTACTTAGGTGTAAAATATTATGCAACCTTTTACTATGTGCCTTTTGAATAACCATATTTAAGTAACTAACGAAACATGACTGTCATGTATGCACATACGATAATAAAAATGATTTTACAAGAATTCGAAAAGCCTTTCATTCGCCTTTTCAGTAACAGACAAAGAACACAGTTGAAATCCCTACAACTACTAGAACGGCCCTTCAGCCCGCGCGGCGCCGGAGTGCGGCGGCCTATATAGGGCTCGCGGAGGTCGTCGGCACCCGCGGCGGCACGCGACGCGCCCCGAACGCGCTGACCTTTCGGGAAATAACATTCGCTATTACCGCAGAGCTCTGACCCCGAACACATTATAAATGAAGATTGGATTTATATGTTTCCTGACTATTATTACTATGTATATAAACTGAAACAATAAAAAAAGATTGAAAAACAATTTAGGATGATTTATTGGAACTTGAATTGTATTGAAGAATTACGTCGTTGAGAAGCAAAACGCTACAAAACATAAATGCAAAGATCAAGTGCAAACTTCTCCATTGTGACAAAATTTTAAATTTGCACTTTTCGTTCACGTTCTTTTTACAATAGACGTTTTTTTTGTTTTGAGGAGAAGCCTTGATTAGATTTTTAAATTTATCATTAGGATAGATTGAAAAAATTATTTCCAGCGATACCTTTTGAACAAATCCACCGATTTCTATAATATGCGGTCATCGGCAATCAGTATAACATTTTAGAGAGAAGATCACATTAGGTTTTAGTATTGATCGGTACAGTAACCTAAAAGTTATATAAAATTTATTTTTGAAAGTTTTATTAGTGACATTTCACAAAATTTACTGGATTTAGTCACATTAAATTTCAAAAAAGTCAAAATCGAGTGGATTCCTTTCTAGTGTCGTATTTCTATTAAAATTAACTAACTTTTCACCCGTGGCTTCACCTGAAGACATATAATGTGTTCCTACATCTTTTATATTTAACGATTTTGCTGTCAATTCTACTTTCAGTTCTGATCTCGAACTCGACCGCATTTTTGATTCTAATCCCAGTCCCACACTCGGCTTCGACCTCGATCTCGTTCTCAATTTTTCCCCGTTTTTCAATAAATCGAACGCGTCGTGGTCGAGTGTAGTTTTTCGTTTTCATTTTCTTTTCAATGTTCTTTTTAGTTCATATTGTAATGTTTATGAGGCTTCAACGCTAGTAATTATTATTTGCCTTGTAACTTTTCAAGCTAAATTTTTTAATGAGGATAACTTTTTTCCTGTAATTTGATTCAAATGAAATAAAGCCTATATCCTGCTCCAAGTCAAGCTGTATTTACTGATGAAAATTGCATTTAAATCCATTTAGTAATTTCAAAGATGCGAATAGATAAACAGCAAAAATTAAAAAGATAACGCGTATGTCACCACCGTTCGGTTCTGTCCTCGTGACTAAAAAACCCATCGATTACAACTTTAATGCCGTTTACACAACACCAACAGCATTATTTTATTAAATAGGTATGTCTAATAAAGACATAGTTTTACAATATGTACATTTTTAGTTTTACAATATGTACGCGATAGTTAGGACGATCTACGTCGCCGTGATCTATCACTATATGACGATAGTGATACGTCTATATGACGATAGGCTCTAGCCTATCGTCATATACGCTTCGTGCGCTTGGGCACCGACGGCTAGGAAGCTCGACGTGTGAAAAATGCTAGACCCTTTGCAGCACTGCATTGCATTAAGAGCATGGCCGAGCTTACCATACGGTCTCCCTCCATTCCGCGCTGATCCTCGCGTGGCTGCTCCCTCTATATATACGGGTGAGGGAAGCAGCCAAGCTACAAAAGGAAAAGCGCGGAAAGAATTGGGGAACATCTGTGCCGACCGGTAGCTCGAGAGGCCCGTAGACTTCTGTGAGTTGCCGCACCCTGCGCACATTCCCGAATTCGGGTTCGAGAGTGTCGAAGATCTGTATCCGTCAACAATGGATCGTCTCACCGTCGTCGGGCCGCACATATACACCGACGGAAGCCATATTGAAGGCAAAGTCGGTGCGGCCCTGACTGAGTGGCGGGACGGTACGGAATCCGGGTACTCCGCACACCTGCTCGAATCCTTCTGCACGGTATTCTAGGCAGAGATGTTCGCGCTGCATAGGGCAATAAGGAGGGTTAAAAAAAGGTAAAGATCGACTGGTCAACATCTTCAGTGACTCTAAGTCATCGTTGCAGATGTTGACTGCTCCCAAAACCTATAACCCTCTGGTCCATGCAGCGAGACAAGATATCAGGGATATCGTTGCGGAGGTCAGGGGGGTGTGCCTGTTTTGGATGCGTGCACACCCGGGTACTGCGGGCAACGAGCGTGCTGACGAGCTCGCCAGGAACGCCGCCCTCAAAAGAAAGACGGCAGCGGATTATGATCGCTTTCCGCTGTCGTACGTCAGAAAGGTGATCAGGACGGTGAGCCTGGACAAGTGACAGCAACTAAATGCCGAGGAAAGCACTGGTAAAATAACCAAGTGCTTCTTTCCCCAGGTGGACGAGGCGTACAAGGTCCTCTCGCGAGTCCCAATGACGCCTCTTTTATCGCAAACCCTAACGGGACACGGCGGATTCGGTCAGCACCTGAATAGATTTAAACTGAAGAATTTGCCGTACTACGCGTGCGCCCCTGATAAGGTTCAGGACGTACTGTACGTTCTTGAAGAATGTCCCATCTTCGCTAAAGAACGTGCTGAGACCGAGGCAGGCACCTCACCAGAATCATGAGGCAGGGTTTCCCGAACCTCCTAAGTAACGATACAAACAGATATATTCTTGGGAATTTGCGAACGGGTTACGAGACTGTGTAATGTTGGAAACAAATGGTCATTAGACTATGTTCATAGATCATTAATTCCTATGTTACTTATCAAGTAAAAACGAACCTTACAATACGAAATAAACTAAAAAAATCTGTAAAACGATTGGCCCTGTAGGACATCCCTCAAACTTTCCGCTATGATATTTATCAATGTGTTTTTAAGCTCCTTAAGTAATAAATATTCCCCACGAGTTTTTGAGTTTAATAATTTGAAAGAAAGTTGACCTTACAGGCCATCACTGAAACTTTTTACTACTTTCGAGCTAATAATATTTAAAAATAAATTAGCAATGAATTGTTAAGTCAATTACGCTCAAAAAAAAATCGATTTTAGTCCTTTTTAAAGTTCTCTAAGCTCAAAAATATGATTCTAATACGCTTCGAGCTCTTCAAGTTCAAAAGTTTATATATATACATAAAAAATATATCTTTCGATATTTTTTATATTAATGAGAGATGCTTTAAAAAAATATAAAACTCAGACCAATATTTTTCAAGATTAAGTAGCTCTTACATCCAAAGTAAGTTTTTTAACTCATTATATTAATATAGACAGCATAGCGTAGATTACATTATTACATTGCCTATTCTATATAAATAAAGTCATACATTTCATTTGGGTGCAACGGAAGTATTTGAAAGAATAGAGTTTAAATATCTGTATAATAAAAAAATTGCACAAAATGTTTTTTTTTATTATTAACTTTCTATGTCAACAGGTAAGGAAAAAAGTAAATATGCTACTTATAGCGGTATTTAGGTATTCCGATACGCAGAAATCATAATAACGCTGCTTAATTGCAGTCATTTTGTTGATGATTTTAAAAAAAGTTGTAATACTACTATCTCTGACATACGCCAGTCGCAACTGACACGTTTAAGATGGTTTAGGAATACTTTGTCCGGCCGGCGACGCGCGTGCGTCATCGTTTGGCGCGCTTTGAACGGAGTGAACCTTCTGGTCCTACTTATTGCGTGATCTCAGCTAACTCGGCACTGCCGACCGGTCGTTCCTCCAGACGGACTTTTGTAATGGGTTTCAGCCCCACACTACTCGCGGGCACGGACGCACGTATGTGTGTTATGGATTTTTTTACCTCCTCCTCGTCGCAGAAGGAAAAAAAAATCGGAAAATGGTAAAAATACATTCTTAGGACTTAAAATGTTAAGGTCTGAAGAAAACTTCATTTTCGAAAATCGAGGCGAAAGCAATAACTTTCCAACAAATACAAAACAATTGATGAACAAAACTGCACGGTAAGAAGTCGAACCGCTTATGTACATAGATATTTGCCTTCTAAGTATTCGAAAATTACGTAATACCCTTTATTAATGAGTGATTGTTTAATAGCACTCTTAAATTTATATAGGAGTAAATCTTGTATATCCACAGGGACCATAATGAATTTGTGACTGCACGGTCGACTCACGTGTATTCTCAGTTTATGTTTATTTCTGGTATTGAGTTTATGTCGATCACTATTTATTTTAAACGTTTCAATTTTTCTTATAAATAATAAATTTTCATAAATAAATTGGGATGCCAGTGTTAAGATTCCAATTTTTTGTAAAGCGCGCGAACGGCCCGCTTATGCAGCACGAAAATTCTATGAATATTGCGACGTTTCCTTAAAGCAAGATGCCATACGACATCAGATTATGGAAACAGTTAAAATAAACTAATTTAGCAGATTCGACGTCTGATAAATTCTTATTTTTTTGACTGCATAGGCGGCAGAGCTAAAAGTCTTTTCGCCTAAAGTGATTTCCTGGAACACCATAGCATTAACAAACTCCAGTTCTTCGTTACGTATTGAAATAGTGCCTGATCCACATCAAATGGAAGTGAGAATTTTATATATTTTATTTTTATTTTATTAAAAATAAGCTATTTACAATAAACCATTTCTCTACGTTAGAGGATTGAATTATTCAGATCGTTATAAGCGGGCTGTTGCCTTTTAACTTTAAATAACAAAGAAGTAATTTGCAAACAGTACTATTTCATGAACATCTTTAATAAGGTTAGGTAAGTTAATAGACTAAAAAGAGAAATTTACCAAAAATTGATTCCTGTGGTACACGCATCTGGACTACAGATCCAGATGATTTCATGCCATTGACTAACCCTCTGAACTCTGTTACTCAAATACGACTTCAGAAAGTCTAGTGCCAGGCCTGTTAACCCATAGTGACGTGATTTCCCGATCAGAGTTTCATGGTAAACACAATGAAAAGCCTTGCAAAGATCGCAAAATACGCCAATTGCATTTTACGAATCCTCCCAGGCTCCAAAAATATGTTGCACAAGTTCAACGCCAGCATCGATTGTTGAGAGACTCCGAGTGAAACTGAACTGTTTATTAGTAATTAATTTATTAGTATAAAAATGTATTAACAACTAATTTAGGATCGATTTTTCGAAAATTTTGCTAAGTGACGGCTGTATGGATATGAGTCTAAAATTATTGAGACTTGATGCACTACCTCCTTTAAATAATGGAATTACCTTACTTTTTTTATGAAATTGGGAAACACGCGGAGGAAAGTGCGGCGCAACGTAATCTGTAATGAAGTTTACAATCATAATAGAAAGACCATGAAGATCAGCAGTCCTCTTCATGTATAAAGATTTAAATGTTTTGATAACCTCTTCGGATCACAAATATTTAAATTTAAATGTTTAGTTAACATTACAGATCAGATTACTTTTCCTCAGTAATGATTCGACAAGAGCGGAGGATGAGTTAAAACACCTGGTAGTTGAGACAAAAATGTCAGTAAGACCGTTTCAAAGCAAGCAAATTCGACAAAGTTCTTAAAAACCTTAGCAAATTCGATAAAATTAATCAGCTGTTGGTATCGATATGCAACGAACATTTTTGTTTTTTACTTAGAATTTTGTTACTTAAAATGTCTAGAAATAAAAACATTAACTATCTTAATTCAGTTCAAGCACGATATTTTAAAAACAGCTTCTTCGTTTTTCCATTCGAGCATTTGATTAAATAGTAATATAATTCACATAATTTAATAAATTAGTGAAACAATTTTTTTGTTAATGCTTATTTAATTTATTTAATTCGAACACGTTTAAATAACATTTATTTGAAACAAAATAACATCTTTCAGCAAAAACCGTTTGTTTCCTTGGGGTAAAACAAATTTCAGCATCTTTTATTTCCTTGATCCAAAAATGATACCGTTGTGGAATTTACATCTGAATATTTAGAAAAACGTCTATGGTTTACGTTTTTTTGAACTTTCTAATAAGGTAACCTATTGTTTTTTTTCTATATGACCAAATAACACAAATTAACGGTTTACACAGTAAACTATACTAAACTAATATTCATAGTAAAATAGCAACAAAAGAAAGTGCCACGAGAGTAAATTTATGTTTTTTGGTATCATCAATTTAGTACATAGATAAGAAACACTACAACGATTAATTCAGTGCCTTTTATTTTTAAAATAAATTGAAACAATTCATGAATTTAAATAGACAATAGGACACACACATATTTTCTGAACGAGCAATAGACATTTCGTATCTTACGGTATAGTTTGAAAATAGAACGGCCGTCATCGTCGTACTCGTTCAATTGGCGCCAATGCCAATCAAATAATCCAACTGACGTTTAACTTATGGCGCGAAAATGTTTTGAATAGGTAACGTTTAACACCATTTCAAATATTTAATGAATTAACTGACAAATTATCGTACATTGTGATATCCTATAACTACAATGGATCTAATTACTTCAGCATCTCTGAGTATAGTAACGGTGGGTAGAGAACAAGTTCTCTCCAATACTGAATATGAGACAAGTTCCATTCGACAAAACAATGAAAAGGTTTTCTTGTTGTCAAAACGTAAAAGGTAAGAAATTATACCTCAGGAACCAAGTTGATAGATTTATAGTAAGTAGTAGTATGCCTTCTTTAGTATGATTTTATATTTACGATATTAACAAAGAAAACACAGAATATTAAAAAAAAACTTTCAATTAGCTTTCATGTTTCTTGGTTTACATTAAGTAGCTAAAATAAAATTATCGTTAAACTGAGTTAAAATACCGATAAGGGCGAACAATCTATTTATTCACGTTAGGAATCTATATTTTTTTTAACTTGTTTCTCTTGAAATAGTCCAAACGACATCGACCCTCCTGAAGTTTCAAACGATTCGCATGAAGCGGAAGAAGTAGACGAAAGTCCTAATGACGAGCCTGACCATGAAGAGGTGAGATTAGTAGTTACGTTGTAAATCTAAAACGGTCTGAAGTAAAAATAATTTAGAATTTCAATGATATCTATTGTATGTATATAGAGCAAAGAGTATTATTTTATTGGTATATTGGAAGTCATTTTATAATGGTATATATTATTTTATATTAATACATACTAATTAGATACTATAAAACTCTACAATGCACCTAAATAAATACTTATTATTGACACCAAAAAAATATTGTTTTGTTGCCTTCTTTTCACGTTTTCAATACAGTTGCATTTTTGTATTAACTAAGGTATGTATGCACTTAATATTTAAAAGAATATTAATTTAATTATTTTCTAAAGAGAAATGAAGCAAGCAAGTGCTGTCTAGTAATTCATTATTTTAATGAATAAAAGCAGTATTTATTTATTATTCAATAATAGGCACTTTAGCAGAAACTAATATGTAAATTACAGATAACATTTATCATCAAATCTTAAATCCTTATGTATCTTTAAACATCGTAGTAATTAAGCAAAACTTCATTCATACTCAGAGTTCTTTCAAATTCAAAACATAAACCTTTTTTGCTCTTTTTAAAGCACGCATTGTCATACATTTTGTTTAATTGTGATTTAGTTGATGGGTTATTAAATAGAATATTACGCCCGCAGAAAGTTATGGCGGTATACTGTAAGTCCGGCCGGCTGGGAGCCGCCTACTACAATGCCTATACTAGTGAGGTACGTACGAGAACGGCACTTGCGGCAGATTAGGGTGTTAAATCGGATCGCCGCCGCGTATTAATATAACAATTCATATCAAGATATAATGCACTGTAGATTCAAAATTATATTACTAGTACATTATTCCACGGCATGAATTTCATGTACACACAACGCCAGCGCTCACATTGACAACGCCGTAAAAAAAATACTTACTTTTCTTTAAACAAACTGTATGGCGTCATGATATAATTATAAATATATTCTTATTGTATTTATTGTAAAACGTGTATATGGCGTAAAAGCCTACAAGATCAAAAATTGCGCGTGCAGCACCGTACACGTGGAAAAAATGAAACTTCTTAAATAAGTACGATATACAATAAGAAATAGCAATTGCACAAAGCGCGGTACCTGGTTGGTGATACATAGCGTTTGACGCGTACATCTATAATGCGCGCGTACACACCATTTTGTTCTATTGCTTCGTATCGTTGTGATACGTCAGTCTCTTTGACCCACTCTCGTGTCGTCGGATTGCATAAGCTCTCTTTCGTCTCCTCTCTGCGTAACATTTTCTTCTCTCTCAAATGACGAATGTGTATAAATGTGACGCAATTTCAATTCTCGTCCAATTATCGATTATCGAATCGGCGCTTAAAAAAATTCACTTCAGTAATTTTGCATTGTTTTCACTTATATCGAAAGGTTTTGTCAAACAATACAAAATAGCCAATCCGTAATCGATTTTCGCATTGATTTGCAAATATTGTGATATGGCACTAAAAACTGACATTTTTCATAATAATATATAGCCTATACGTAACTCGGAAATTGGGTAGCTGCTAATCGGTGAACAAATTTTCATAAACAAATCAGTTTTAAATCCAGATATCGCTTTTAGAAACTAGAATAGACATTTAGGTTTTTATAATATTTTATTTGTATATAACAGTAACCGTGGTCGTCCATAATATCGAGGTCGCTTAAATCATAATTTCAGTTACACGTATTAGACGAGTTAGCAGACCGCCCGCCGGACTACTGCATGCTGGACGGCCTGTATCGCCAGGTCGAGCCCTCGTACCTGCTGGCGGAGAACAAGCGCCAGAGCGCGTTCCTCTCACGCTTGAAGGCCATGCTGTTCGCCGGTGAAAGCGATCGAGCCGAAACTCGCTGCAAGCTCATCCTCGTCTCGGCTAAGGAATACAGTTAGTACATGACAAAACAATAACTCAACAAAAACAATAACTCTACCAAAAATAAATTCAAGTATTTTACATAAAATAAAAGTAATATGGTCACTGCCCTGTGCCGTCGCTTCTTCCGAGCTTTATAATTATCATGTGGCATACTACGCCTGTACCTACTCCCTCTAGCTCATTTCCTAGCAACTGTTTTCCCTTTCATCGCTGGTGTATTCTTTAGAGGGGAGACGCCTTTGGAGCACTCTCCTCTACTACCGGTTCCCCCACCACATACCTAACTATTCCTCTTATGCTATCCTAATTTTTGATAAAGCGTAAAATCTTTAAAACCGTCAGCAAAGAAGTTTCACTTCAAAATGAATTTTATCATCGTCAACTCTTTGTTTACCTAATGCGTACGGGCATACCCAGCTCCCAGGATCATTCATTTTAGACAGAAAACCTTCGAGCGTAAGCCCACAACGCTAGGTCGTGATCTGTTAGCCAACGTATTACCGATGCGACGATAACATCCAAGACCATTCGGTTTTACCGAATTTATCATATTATTTTTAAACGCTCGCTCCACTGGGTAAGCATCCAACCTGTTATCTGGCTGAGTGGTCAGCGAATTGCTTTCAGATCAGATTTAAAAGCAATTCGCTGACCGCTCAGCCATCACTGTTCTGGTCAACGACAAAAACATTATTTATATACTTAATCAGAGAAAGGATTTAATGGCGTTTAGCGAATAAATCATTGATATGTTGTTCGAATGCACAGAATCAATATTTACCGAATGTTGTTTACGTCTTTTATATCCTTAAAACACTCGCAGATTACGAAGCGTGCAAACGCAGAATTTACTCGTTATCCCTGTGCGGCGAGCCACCTCATTGTTCTGAAGATGAAAGGGTACTGTACTTGCGAACCGTGACGGACTTCAATGCAACCAGCAGCGTGCACGCGCTGGGCACCCTACTGCGAT
This sequence comes from Eumeta japonica, assembly GCA_005406025.1. Taxonomy (NCBI): domain Eukaryota; kingdom Metazoa; phylum Arthropoda; class Insecta; order Lepidoptera; family Psychidae; genus Eumeta; species Eumeta japonica. The sequence goes on along the minus strand of BGZK01004446.1, from coordinate 1,614 downwards.
ACCTAGATCTGAACTGGCCCAATCTAGGGATAAATTCCATGGAGAAACCTAATTATTTACATTTGAAAAAAATATCACTGTAAGTTTAAACTTTCAATAGTTTTCTGCCCACTTCTAAATTAACATTTATTAAAAAAATAGTTCCAAATACATTTTTAGAAATTTAAATTAAAAGCCAGCTTAAAATCAAATCGATTAAACTAATTTTCAATTTTGTTGGTGTTTTTTAATTTCTTCACTTTTATAAAAAAAAATTTCGCTTTTATAAAAAAAATATAAGATAGTGGATTTAGGCCTTTACTAACATACAGAAAAAAAATACTAACATAAGAAAACGTTAAAATGTGTCCTTTGCTTATAAATATAAGTGGAAATGTAAACAATAATATAGTTTGTGTTCACCGGGAGCAGTCGGGAGGGGGTGAGTAAATGCTATTTTTTATTTGTAACCATACATCGAAAGTACAAGACATTTAATATCAAAACAAAAATAATCTCGTGTAATCCTTTTGAACATAAATCATAGCTAAAATTTTCATAATATACCTCGGTTACAGTATTATTATTAAATTATGGAAATTCCAAATAATGCACGATACAAAGCTGTAGACATATTTCTTTTTTGTCGCTTAATAATTTATTAAGTTTTTACTGTTTTCACATCCGCTCCACTGTGCTCCCATTTTTATTCTCTTCCCCCTTCATAAGAATTTCATTTTTCAATGTCAATTTCTACCTATTTCTATTACTTTGTCCCCAATAGAGCAAGCATAATGTACATGGACGAGGACACGTACCGGGGCCTGCAGATCTTCAGCAGGTCGGCGCACCCCAGCGCCTTCAAACGAGGAACACCCGGCTCCTCCCGCGAGGGACTCAGCCTCTACTCCCTTTTCAACAAGTGCTGCTCCAAAACCGGAAGGGCTAGAATGAGGTACTCCATAACGTTCGCTGACGAACGAGATGCTTTAACTTGATGTCTATTGAACATCTGCTTATCTCACTTAAAAATATAATAATCAGAAAAGAAATGTATTTGGTATCATGAAAGCAGGTATAGTGTTTGTTGACAAGCTAAGGATTTAATTTTTTTGTATCTGTAGGAAAGGTATGATTTTATTTACTTCAAACGTCAAACCAGATTCATAACTATACATTAAAACACAATTATGGTTTTTTAATGTGTAGTTATGAATTTTATGGAAAAAAATTTCACCATAAATGAAACGTATACTTTACTGTTGTTAAACAAAAATGTTGATTCTCATTTAAGATGTAATCGTATACTTTTTATACCGTGCCTTATTTTTTCAGTGGAACATATTACCTACACATATCCACTTCGTATATTTTTAATTCCAGGATAAAATCTCGTACGTCAGTTTTGTGAATATATAGGTATGTGTATATATAAGGCTAATTGTAAAGTAAATAATTGGAGTGATTTTTCTTTAAATAAATAGTGTATTTATTTTACACACAAACGCGCCTACGCCCTGGTGTGTGTGCCTGTGCATGCGTGCATGCGAATATGTGTGTATTGCTAGTAGCAACACAAGATTTGATCGCTCTGATATGATACTGTTGCAGCCAGAGTCTACTGTACCACACATA
>BGZK01004445.1:0-13644 GCA_005406025.1 Eumeta japonica | reverse complement strand
TATATTAGAATATATACATACCCCTTGCTTTGGAGCTTCAGGCAACTCCCATTCTGAACTTGAGCATTCCAAATTAGTAGCAATATCAACAAGTGGCTCGAAGCCCTTCTAGGAATCGCATGGAACAGTCTATTGGCAGGCGACAGCACCTGAAGATCATTTGATCAGACATGCGCGGTCAAAGACTAGAAAATTTCTTCGCCACAAGTCACCACGTTTCAGCTGCATAAGCGCCTCAACCAATGGTTGGCGAAGATTCTCCCATAGGAGTCACCCTGGCACGAAACCCCATAATACCGAAATTATAATTCTACGTTAGGGGACGAAGAGCAATTCTTGGAAAGGCCAAAACATTCTCTCCTCTGAAGATTCGACCTCGACTCTGCTAGGCCTCTATACTCAAAAAGCAAAACATCAAGCTGTTGCACCTCACCAAGACTAAATCTGCCCCCGCGGTGCTCAAATGTTACAATCAATTTTTACTGTATGCGGGACACCCTTTTTATGAAGCACGCTTCATTATATAATGTTGTTATTGCTTAAAATAATATCGTGCTGCTACAACAACAATCTGTAAAAATTTCTGCTTTTAAGGTGGAAGTACATAGCACGCATTAATTAGTAGACAAGCTTTGTGCGTTAAAAAAATTTATTGCACGAAAAATTCCAAGTTGCACAAAATGCGCTAAAGAGCCTTTTCTTTGTTGATAAAATTTCAAGCTTCTGCACTGTTTTTCCTTATAATTGTAGTGCTGGCTACCTTTTTATATAAAGCCTTATGTTTTTAATTTATTCAATTAATTTTCCCTCCACTCAGATAGTATTTTAATTTTTTTTGTCAGCTAATTATTTTTCAAAAATACATAACACGTTTGAAAGTTCAAAGTTAACCAAATCTCCGACGCAAGCGTGTCAACAAGATTTTTTATTGAACTTGTTGAACTTTTTTTTTTAAATTGTACTCGCGTACAAACGCGTCTTATGTATTACTACATATAGATATGTATTTATAGTTACAAATGTTACAGCTACTTTTTTTCTCTGTATGGCAACTTAATCTTAATGTTGTAGTTTTCCTAATTGTAGCGGCGAGTTTTAGCAACATCTTGTAAAGTTTAGCTTTCTATCTCTTACCGTTGGGTAGAATAGTACCACTGACGGACATATGGATGGATGGACAGATGGCTTAGTTTCAGAAATAGGGTTCCGGTTTGCTCTTGAGTAAATTCCTATTGTGTACATTTTCATTCAGTTGTCGTTGGTCACGTCTAGACTCAATGACAGGCAAGTTAATCTCTCTAGTTTCTATACAGGCTCTATGAAAACACAATCAAAATATGAATATATATATATCGTTTATACTCGAATTCAATCACTGCATTGATTGTTGTTAATTTAAGTACATCAACTACAATTCTTCACATTTTAATTCAGCGAATATTCATTTGAAACATTTTGGAGAATTGCCGCCATTAATTTATTTAAAAGGGTATAAGTCATAAAGAGTTTCTAATAAAATTTTACATTCAATACAACATTTCGTTATCAACACATTATTTATTTTTGTTTACGTAAAAATCACTCAAAACACTCATTCATTAAGTGCGATTTAAAATAAAAGCGTTTTAAGTTTTAATTTAAAAACTTGATGTGAAGGGATTGCAATTCATTGATTAGCCACATCGTGTTTCATGCAATTAAATTGAAGGGCTTTTATTGCAAATCATTTTAATTCATATCTTTCTTACAGTGTGTGTGTGTGTTGTAAGCAGCCAGTGCATTTGTATTGCCTTGCTGTTAGATAAAGGTCAAGTGTTGATAGCCGGCTTAAAACAAACACAATTTGATATTTTGTACTTGCCAACGCTCAACAATGTGCAACGCATTAAAGTTATGATTATTTGTGTGCACTTTAAATTGAAATTGTAACTCACAGTAAGTGAAGTAATTTACAAAGCCTGTAATTCTTTTAAATTAGCTACTTATAAATCCATAATTTGTAGCCAACATTTTGTTGCCATGCAATTATTTGCTTATTAGGGGGTTACAGGCATAAAATGCACTTTCATAAAGGTAATAAACAAACCAGTAGCTTGTATTTCAACTAATTTTTCTTAAAACCCATTCAAAAGGCGAATAAAAAATTTTTCTTTGAAAAACAGCTTTTAGTTTTAAATTTATACCTTTGACTATTTTTTTTAACGAAAACAAAAGCCATTAACTAAATTTGTGCACGCTCAGAAAAAAAAAATGCCAGCGTTTTTTTTTTTCGAAAGTCTATATGCGTGTTAACAAACAAAATTTTGACACGAGTAGTCAAAATAAACTACTTTACAGTGTAAACTACACTATCAAATTAAGTACTTAAAACGCGAAACTTTACAATTCATAACGATTAACACGTATGCCCTCGAAAATTAGCAGAAAAACACGTAAAATGAAAAACGAACGAAAATGAACACATATAACCTGGCAAATAAAGCGTGGAAAATTAAAACAACAAAAACAACAGCAACCCAACAAGCAACTTTCCAAACAAATTATAAGTTAAAACAACAGCAACAAATGCAAGCAGTATATGTGTAAAAAATAAATAAATAAAACATTGAAGTGAAAACCCTCAAGAGCTTAATAAACTTTTACCTATTTTTTGTTTTGTTTGTTGTTGTTTTCTACCAAAAGTGCAGCTAAGCTAATGTTACCAATCTCAAGGAGAGGGATTTTGATAGTCAGTTGTATGTATGTTTAAATTGGAAAAGAAATTGCAAAATTTGAGTGATAAAAGAGTTGCCAGGTATACTTTCAGCCAAGTATGTTTGATAAATTCAGCTAATTCTTAAGCTACAAATATTAATATAACTAGTGTTAATATTCTAGTCATGTAATTCTTATCGAGGTGCAAATTGGCACCATTGAAGAAACGAATAATTACTATTCTAAAGGAAATTATCACAACTTACTAAAACAATCATTTCAATGAAGTGTTTATAATTTCACAACTAAAACCTCACTGTAATTCTTAAATATGCAAAGATCTTCAGTTCAAATCATTTCATTGAGGTAAATGGCTGAGAAAATCTTACTAATAGCTATCAGTTAGTTGTAATAATGGCCTTGAACAAAATTGAATTTCATTTACATTGAACTGATAAAAGTGCCAATGCAATTTAATTACTCTTTGTAATGATAATAATTTTCATTAGCCCTGTCCACAGTCTTGTGCAAATAGCATAGCATTATTGTATTTGCAAATTAAAGCTGAGAATAGGAAAATTAGAGAGCATTATGGCTTATGCAAGAAGTTTAAGATCACAATGCTATCGTCGCGAATACGAAACAGCTGAGGGTACTCTAGCTAATGTTCAACAATATGTTTTTCCGACTTTGTTATCAAACATATTATTCACAAATCATAACTTAGAAGCTAATGTAAGCCCTAAAAAGGAAATAATAATTGACGATTTTATGTTTGCTAACACTTATTTGACAAAGTTTACATGAGTCAAGCCTTGATGGCTGAGTGGATAGAACGCCTGCCCAACAGTCAGGTCGCAGGTTCGATTTCTGGCAGGCTCTGGGTGTTTCTACAGACAAGCAAAAAAAGCTTTGCAGTTTAGTGTTTGTATATAAAAAAAAAAAAATCACAAGCCTTTCATAACTTCTATGAATACAGACGTAATACTTTTTAAAACTTATTTTTTTAAGATTAAACTTCTTTCATGCAATGAAACAACGGCAACACGGTTGCTAAAGCGCAATTACGTACGCGTGCATTTTCTGTAACAAAGTTTGAGTGCCTGGATATGTGTATTTAAAAGTGTTGATAATTAGCTTATAGAATTTTATTTTATTATGTGTGTGTATGTGGAAGCACAAGGAAATTAATACACTCTCAAGCAAAAAGTTGTTCCTTAAATCTTTTCACACAATAACATATATACTCTATATATTAACCAATAGTAAAAAAAAAATTCAAACTAGACAATTTGAAAAGGCTTCCTTATAACAAATAAGAGTGATATATTCGGCCGTGCCGAATCTTTAATACCCTTTACCAGAGTCTGTAATAATTAAAACATTTATTGGAACGAGCTAGTGCCTCTCATGCTTCTCTATCACCTGTTATTTCTATAGTAGTAGTAGTGTGTGAGTATTTCTGCATTTTACAAAAATCATCAAATTTGTAAACACCTGCCAGTTGACCAACAAAATCAGAGAAAAAAAAACATTGTTACTACTTTACTGTTTTACTCTATTTTTAAATATTTATTTCTATTCTTTTTCACACATGTACGGCAGCGAGAGAGAAGTATTTGTATGTACATACTTGTTTGTTTAGTTCTGTTTTGAGATTTTCTTGTTCTCTTGCCAAAACACATATGTATGCATACATGCATGCTACATACTTTGATACATCTGTACATTTTAAGCAAAATATCAAATCAAATCTATAACGAAAAAAGGGTAAATTTCTGTCAGAATAACATACATACACAAAAGCACTAAATTTCCAACAAGTGCGGTGGTTCAGTGGATGGTACAGGTGTCTAATATGCTATCAGTAAAAGTTCAGCCCGCTCTTCGTTTTATTTTTTTTTTTTATAAAACAATAAATGCAAGCAAAATTTTAAATTTTAGTTATTAATAATTTTGTTTATATCTCAGTTAATTTAAACCCGATTTCGCTAATTTTCAAGCTTGTATTACTAGAGATATTTAAATTGATATTACCATCAGATTAATTAAAGAAGCTGCATGCATGCACTATATTAAAGGTAAAAGGAAAACAATCTTGTTTGTTAGCTATAGAATCTTAGCATTTGTTTTCAAGTTTTTTCAATGAAAGTGTGCTAAAATTATATGAAAACTATAAATAAAAATACGTTACTTTCCAAAATTAATTTCAGTAGTTGTTTTCTTTAGTTTAAATTGTAATCCATAACCAGCTCTTGGGCTCTCAAATGCCAATTAACATTTAGTTTTCATGTTTTCAAATTTAAAAGCCTCTCAACATGCAGGTAAATTTAATTATTCTAAAAATCAAAGAAAACACACAGAATTGAAAATAAAGTTACCTTTGGCTGCCCCAATTAATCAATTGAAATTAGTTTTAGCTTGCATATAATAAAACAATGGCAAAATACAATTTTTTCTTCTATGAAAAATATAATTAAATTGAAAAGTTTCAGTTTAATGTTGATCAATTAATTACGATTTGCCAAATCATTGGATCGTAATGAAGTTTGAAATGAATTGCATTGGCTTGCAATTAAAACGTAATTAAAATACAATTTTTTTAATAATGCAACTTTCAGTACTGTTGGCCATTAAGACAAAATAAGAAAAATTCTATTTTAAGAAAATGAAAAGGTTACGAGAACTTAACATTGCTTTATTATTATTATTTTTTTTTCAAACTAAAGTTACATTTTTTTCTATTTGCTATTCATTAAAAATAACATGTATTTATTTTCTTTCTTTTTAGCTAAACGTTGTTGTGGCTGAGATGATTAAAAGTTGATAAAGTGCAGCAGAAAAGTTTTATGGCCAAACTATCTAATTGACCAAGCGGAAATAATGAGCAGGAAAGAAATGGAAATAAGTTTGTCTTAAAGGTGATTTGAAACAGAAATAAGTGAGTACTTTAAGTGCATTTCAATAAAATTGTTTTGCTTGAAGAATGCATAACTCAGGCAGAGCATAAGATAAAATAAGAGGTTTTGAAGTAGTTCAAAATAATCTGTGCTGTCGAAAAATTGTCTGTAATACCCTGTTCCCACATGAATTTTTTTCATGCAATATGGCGTTTATTGTCATAATATATTTTATTATTCACAGCTGTAACATTGAGTCAAGTCAATAACAATCACAATCTTGTGCAAATGGTGTTGCATCATTGCATTTGCAAAATGGTTACTCTACACTAACAAAATACATATCAATGCAATAGCCTCTCTTGCATGTATATGCAATACTAAAAACTAGTAGTTTTTATATGCAAGAGTTAGTTGCAAATCAGCAGCTGAGAACAAGAGAGAATCAGAGAGAAAATGAGAGATATATGGCTTCTACTACAAGTATAGCAATTTAAAGCCAGAGTGGGCGTTCACAGCTCATAGAAAATATTTGCAATTGCATAATTTTGCAATCATGAATGCACAAGATTGTGAATAGAGTGATTGTTTTTATATATTTTTGATTGTGTATTGTATAGGTGACAGAGACGAGCAACTGTTGTCATGAACCGCACAAAGCACATCTTTTATATTTGCTTACACGCTGTTATTGTTTACTTTTGCTTACTAAACGACTTCGAAAGTGCTGCATTTTATGTTTTACTCAATAATTTGAAACAGTTTTGTACGTATTGAGCAATAATTTTATTGCGTCAATGGATGGCAAACTGAGCTCAATAATTCCGTTTATTGCGATATTCTCAATAAAGCTGTATGTGTTGGTAGAGTAGAACCTAGTGTGTACAGAAAGGGTTTTTGCGAAAATTTTAAGAGAAGTTAATAAAATTGCTAATCGAATCCATTGTGACTTAGTTTGACATGATGTGAGATTAAAGCGCTTGATCCATAACGCTCCGTGATAAAAACTCAAAAGAACATCTTAAAACAAATTGTTGAACATATTATTAAAATAATTTTCCATTTCATTGTCAATATTTTGTTTGTTTCTAAATTCTTATGGTTAATATTTGTCAGAAAATGAACACAAGCTAAACATACGGACTGGTATGAGCGTAATAGATGAGCGTAATACAAACACAGTTTATACTCTTATTAAACACTTGGAATTATTTTTACTGTCGTTGTTACTTTGGCACAAATCTTATCCCTAAATTATGCCAGTTAATTTTAACTACTTGTTTGTTTCTTACATCTGATTGATTACAAACTTTTAAATATTCGCTCGTGCCATTAAATATTTAATATGATGGTTGAGTTAATACTGATCTTGTTATCTGTTTTTATTATGTTTTGTGTTTGTTAAATTTAAAAATTTAACATTAATTTTTTAAATTTTAAGACAATAGAGGTCAGTTCCTCTATATTGAACTCTTTGCAAACGCATAAATACATTTAATACAAAAATAAATTTCGAATTTTTGTTTTTGAATTAGATGTGTTTATGTGAACGAACTGGCTGTTTAAAAAGTTAACGTATTGTCAGGTAAGCAAATAAGAAATTTAGTGTAATTCGCAATAATATATTTAATTTAACACGATAACGAGTTTTAAAATTATACACAACAGATTTAAAATATATAGTTTAATTTTATTAAACTCGAAATTTAGAAGTGTAATTTTGAAATAAAACTACCAATCATCACACCCAAGTTCTAAAATTAATCACATGATCATTCAATGTGTTCTTTATTGATTATTGTTTAACAAGCATTGCAAAAATTATCCAAAGTAACGCCCTGTCTTGACTAGCAAATTATTTGTTATAACAAGGAACAAAATGTCAGCAGATCTACTGACAACACATTTGTTAATGTCTTTGGTATGGAGAGAACCTGTTGACAATATTGCTTTGAAAGATCATAATATTCCAATTTTGTTTTGGCGTAAATGATGTAAAACGACATTTGATGGTAGACAACGTTGTTCAAACAATTGTTTTAACAACGGTGTCTTAACAAATAACAAAACAGTAACAACTGCGGTTCAGACGTGTCAAATTTTGTGCTATCAATTATTTAACAATTGCTATGACAAATAATTTGCTAGTCAGACAGGCGTTAAGCTTAAAGTTTGCTGTCTGTGAGAAAAAAAATAAAATTGTCACATTTCTTTTCTATTATTATTAACAAAGTAAATTTACACAACTTTTGTTTATATCAGTCAACTTGCAATATTATTTACTTGAACACACTCCGTATTTATCTTCAAATTAAATATTTCTCCAATTATTTGATGTTTTCGATTTGAAAGCGTCACGGTTTAAAACAACACTAATTCCTGAACTTAAAATTGTCCACAATTTATACTCGGCTTAGCATTGCCAGATAGTTCTTCTACTTCTTTGGATCATACATTCTAAAAATTTTTAGAAATTGCTCTCTGTTTTCATTAGTTTTGAATAGGTAGAATAATTTATGATAATTTTGTCCTCAAGTCGCGCTTGTTCCATACCACTTTTGAATCATTTGTCTAGCATGCTTTTCAATTGACTCGTCTATTGATTTTAAAGTACAGACACACATAGTTTCTATGATTACTATATAATTAAATTGTAGAACACAATTGCTGCTATAAGGCTAAAGTAATGGAAAATGATTATTAACATTCGTAGGGGCTAAGTACTTAACTATAATATGCACAAGCTGGTTTAAGCTGAGGCCAAGGCTTGAGAACAAAATCCTTTCGGATGCTTAGTAAATTAAGAGATGATTTTAGATGGACATAACATACTTAAATATTATTATTATTATTTAAATATACTTTGCAAAGTAAATTTGCAAAATATATATGCACTATATGGGCCGAGTAACTGGGACCATATGCCCAAGGTGGTATTAAAAGAATATTTATTGGTTTCTGTGACTGACTGTTCACGACCTATGCCTTCACATAGGAAGTGGCAGCAATGTGGTTGACAATGAAATTCCTCAAAATAACCGCAATCAATCAACCAGTGCGAGTGAGATGCAAAACTCTCGAAGGCCAAACCACAAAATCAAGCCTGACTTACTTAAGAAATAATTACGATGTGCGATAGCTGCTTCACTACTGATACTTAAATATGTTGAAGTTTATAGTAAAGATTATAAATTATTTATTAATTCGTTAATAGCTCTCTCATTTTCATCATGTTTTATACATTTCGTCTATTTTTTTAGTACTCTACTCTATTATGTGGTACTACATACACGCATGTATATAGTACTCTCATTATTTGTAGGGTTCCTTTCTTTTACAATAACAATAACTAAATATAAACCATTAAAATATTTTAATTTGGCTTTATTTTAAAGGAGCTAAATACAGATACTCATAAATACTTGATTCTGTATAAAAGTGTTTTCAATTTGTTGCTTTACATAGAGAAAGTGTCAGTGGAAGTGTATAATTATTTGTTTTCAAAAAAAAAAAAAAAAAAACATTTCAGTCAAAATTATTGTTGAATTGCCCTTATTATCATTTTATTTTTATTTCTTAAAAATACTAAAATTATGTAATGTACATTAAATATAACCCAACAGTATTGAATTAAATTGCAATATTTTCCACCTTAATTCTTCTTAAAATTTACAAATAATAGTTATATGTCAGTATATATGTACTTGTTACTTGTAACATGGTACGAACAAAGTTGTATCTTCACACCATTAAATCTTGCCATTATAGTGTTTTCATTGTTCTTTTGTTTAAATACTTTATTGAATACAACTTGTCGTTATACCTTTAAAAACATGTATTCTGCTATGGAACATTACGTTACAGTTTATTAGTGACCATAAAATTCCGTATCATTGAATTTCATTTAATTTAAAAAATAAAATAGCAAGACTTAATTAAAACCACAAATATTCTTTGGTTTTTTATATATTTATTCATTCATACATAATGCGGTTCGATGGTTCATAAAACTTTTAAAACCCATTAACACAAAGACATGGAATGAGAGAGAAATAAAAAGATAGAGAGAGAGAGAGATAGAAAACGTAGATGATTGGTAGGGTAGAAAAAAAGAAAAAGTCGACAACAAGATGTTAAAATAATGTTTAATTAATGCCACAAATAGTTGCATAAAACATTAATTCGCAGACATGACAATAAGGTGCAGCACAAAGTTTAATTAAAACAGAATGAACAGGTGATAATAAAAAAAATGTTAAAATCATTTGGACAAATTCATAAAATTAAAATGGATTTGGATTATATTTAAGTCAAACAATTCATACAAATTTTACAAAAAATTGATTTTATTTTAAGTTTTATGAACATACTTTATATTTGCAAAAAAAAAAAGAAAAATGCTGAGCAAAGAAACTTATAGAAATTAAAATTTTATAATTTCCTTGCTTTATATAATTATTTTTAATAACTTTTTTAAATCCTATGATAATCTCATTCTTCCTACAGAGTTGCCACATGCAACACAGTTAATGTGAGTGCAAACTTTTATTTTACATGTGGCATCAACTGTTAACATTTAACACTCTATTGTTCATTTACTCAAATTATATGTGAAAATCTTAATAGCACTTTTTGTTATTATATTACTTTTATTACATATACTCTCCCTTTGCAGCTTAGAATAGCTTGTACCTAATCTACACATGCTACCCAGCAAACAATTTCATTAAAATTGTTACTAATAACTGACAGCAAACGTCCAAGGTATGATATATGTTATGATGCTTTAATGATGTCTAAAACTAATATATTTAAGCTAAGATCACACGATTGCCGTAATGCACAATTTTTACCATTTTTGTATCCCAATCGTGTGACTGCAATAATAAATTGTTTCATGCGACAATCGCGGACAATATTGTGCTTGTTTTTCAACCAAATGCATCCCTGATGCGGAATCGTCTGACTACTTGATATGCAACTGTGCGGCAATAAAATGCTTAAAATATACCAATATTTATTGTGCTCTTGTGCGGCAATCGAAGTGGACAATATGTACCAATATCTTCAATGTATGAATGAATTCACCTTGTGCTCTTTTTCTTACATTTTTATTTTTCTAAATACATACATAATAATGTAATATTAACTAAGCATTTCTAAACAAACAATTGTGTTTTTTTTTTTGTAAAGAAACAATTTCGAAACACCAAAAAATAAACAAACTAAAACAACAAGTGATTCTGAATTTTCCTCAAGTTGGAACAATCGGTATGACTAAGTTGAGGCAATTATTGCCACTACATTGGTTAGCAATAATACGGCAATCATTTTACTAAAACAAAACGAGCAATTGTGTGATGGCAGAATATTTGATTGGGACCATCTCATTATTGCGTACCAATCCAACACAATAAAAATTGGTGCAGATTGGTGTATTTGCGGCAATCGTGTGATCTTAGCTTTAGTTTCATAAAACATAATTTTATATCAGTTTTTAAATTTATTATTAAGTTCTAATCATCTAAATGTTTATAAGTAGTGGCCTATTGGTAACTTGTTGAACGTCTCGTTTATTTTCTTTTTCTTTCTTTTGTTTTATTTTTTTTTTATTTTTAAAATTTTAAATTTCATTATTAGGTCAGAAGACCTAATCAGAAAATTGCTTAATATCGAATAAATAATTTTTGAATTGTTTTGAATGCCAAATTTCTGAAAAGCTTTCAAATATTTTATCCGTATAAACTAAATAAGTATTTGTTTATTTGCATCGTTGTAATATTCGCTATAGGAAACTAAACCTTTAGACCGATCATCTTGAAATTTTTACATCAAATAGATTAAATTCTGGGATACATTATAGGCAACTTTTCGAAGCTTACGCACTTAACGCTCACTTTTGTAATTCATTTTAATTTGATGTATAGTTTTTACCAGGTTTGCAAAATTAAACTAAAAAGCAATCCGAATATAAAGATCTGCTGAGGCTGAAGTCTAAATATTTTTGATGGTGCCGCTAAATGATAGAGCATTAAATACATACACACATGTTTCATAAATAGAAAAGTAACACTTATATTTGAGCAAGTCCAAAATAATATATTCATTTATTAAAAGAAAAATTGTATTGAGAATTACTTGTAATATTTAGTGGTCCATTAGCTCAAGCATAGCTGACTGCCACATCAATACGGCTTAATCCTCTGCTCAACACTTTTTATTAATTCTTATAATAACGATGGTATGCAGAGCGTTGTGGGCTATGCTGGTTGACTATAAATTCTATCATAAAAATTTCATTATTAGAAATTCTTGTTCATTTAAGCATATACAAATACAGATTTGTCTTATTTTTCTTAGTGTATAATACTTATCGTTTTTACTGATATTGAAATTTAACAAATATGGTTCAATGATAAATATTATTGCTAGACCACATAAATAGTATAGATTTCTTAGTAAAGTCAGTTTTGATTCAAGTTGTCTCTGGTTTAACTACTAAATGCTTGCTGGGTGCATATGCGCACACAATAGCACAACAGAATGTAAAAACTTTTATCTGCCATAAGAAAGACCTGCATACATTTTGCCAGCAGGTGATAATCATTAAGACTTTACACACATACACAATTGTAAAATATATACTCTTTTAAATGCTAATCGTTTGGAAGCAGATTAAAACTTGGATAATAAAAATGTAAAGTTTACATAAAAAGAATAGTGCTAATGTACAAAAGAGTAAAGAAAGTTTTCCAACATTAAAATATTGCACTAGAATTTCAACTTAAAGGTGTTTGGATATTGGAAAACTAAAGATGAATTTATGGTTTGTAAAGTGTATGAGGCGTTAAGAAATATGAAAGGAATTATATTTAAATACTTGGGAGAACTTTGTGCGTTTTATATGGTATTTGTTTGGATCGATGTCATTCGCCACTTTCAGCATTATTCATTAACAAATGTTTTATGTAAAAGCAACATGCGAAAAATTAAATGAAATTAAAAATGGAATGCTAAAAGTAGTGGTGGCAAAATAATGCGGTTGATTTATTCATAAGTCTAACCTAAATGGCGTAAAGAATTCAGGAAGATTTGTCTGAGTTTGGTCTCCTCTAAGTAATAAAGGCACAAGCAATTTAATTATCACGTGTTCAATTTTATTGAAAGGTAAAGTAAATACATCGATAGCAATATCTAGAATAATATAGTATCAGTAAAGAGTTTTAAAGCGGCAGCGCGAATAACCAGGTATATTTAATATTAAAGTATTTACTAAATTAAAATAAAAAAATTAAATAAATAAAATACAAATGAAATGCTCGATAGAGTCTTCCTGGCATTAAATCCTCCCCGGGGTCAGGTTTGGTCTTGGTGAGTTGCAACACCTTGTCGTTCTCCTCTCGGGGTATAGAGGCCTAAGAGATCCTCTTTTTCGTATTGGCGTACCGAATCTTTAGAGGAGAGAAGGCCTATGGCTGTGCTATAGAATTGCTCTTCAATACCTACCCGAGGGTTATAATATCGGTACCATGGCAGTTGGTGGCCCCAGGGTGATTCCTAAGGAAAAAGTCTGCCAACCGTGGTTGAGGTGCCTATTTGGCTGCAACATGGTGGTATGTGGTTAAGTGAGTTTGTATAACCTGATCGCATATAAGGATTAGGCTAATATGTGTTTGCGGGTCTGCAAAGGATCTTCAGGTGCTGTTGCCTACCATCAGACTGTTCTCGAGATTCCTGGGAGAGTGGTAACCGGTAAGTTAGGCATAATGCTCCTTGTCGGCTTCGAGCCACTTATTCGCAATGCCAGGACTCTGGTAGGCCCGAGGGCAGAAAGGGACCTAGCCCGAAACTCCTAAGTAAGATGTTGTGTCAAGTATGCCAGGCATGGTGGTGTGACATGGTTTATTCACTCTGTGGATTTGGTCCATCGTCAGACTAGGCCCTAGAGGCGGGTAATGACTCAAATCAAATTCACATCTGACATCAAATCAGAAATTTCTAGAGATCAGCTGTTTGCCAACTATAAATACTGCTTTAGTATTAGAAGTGC
>BGZK01004444.1:0-13653 GCA_005406025.1 Eumeta japonica | reverse complement strand
CTCGCACTTGATCGGTTTTTACATATGATTTTACATCTTAAGGAAGTAAAGTAAGAAAGAATGTACTAGTAAAGTGAAGGAAATGGGTACTGTACAACGCACGAAACTCTGCCGCTCTAAATTGGCTGCGAATGATATATTGCGCAGGTATAACGCTCTCCGACCCACTCTCCTTCTCCATAGCGAGCCAATTTTATGCCTGTGCGACGCTTTCGTGACTAACTTCATAGCGGCAGAGTTTCGTGCGTTGTACTGTACCACGCGCCTTACTCACTCGTCTGAATTTGGCCGGTATAATATTATTATTGGATTCGACGTGTCCTGAATTAACATCTCTTTGCTAGTGACCGAATACAGTTTATTTCAATTAACGAAATTCTTTTGTAGAATAAAATAAGTGAGTATCGTTTATTAAATATGTCAACAATATAATACTATTATCGTATGTTATAAACGATGCTATATATATTACGATATTTAAATAAACATCATGTTAATAATTTGCTTTAATAAAATATTAAATGCGCATTAAATTCGTATATGTTTATAAATTGCTTATTTCATTGTCATAGATTTAACACTGTGATGGATAATTGATATATGCACAGACTTAAAAATATACCAATGCTTAAGTAAGCAATAATAAATGAACGACCCAACACAGCGATTTCATTAATACAAGTATGCAGTCTCCGTCCGTATTATTAGGCGATTTATGATATTGAATTCAGTTAGCCCTCAGCTTTAAGACTATAAAATACATAAAAAAAAACAGTTATAAAAACTTAGATTAGCATTACAATGTTATTGCTGAAAAAAACGCCTACTTCAGAGAAAAACTGTACTACGATTATAAATAAGGCTGCTACTTACTATTTCAACAGTTTCTTGTATTAGCAAAAATTTTAGCACTCTATAAATGGATATATATTCCATATATCACTCAAATATTAACTATAATTCCTACTTTATAAACTAAAATATGAACAGTTGCTACTGTCGATCGACGGTGACGATAACCCCTAAAGTTTACTATTTTTTAATGGATAATAAATATAAAAAAATATATAGTGTTGACATTGGTAATAGCTATGGGCACTGACGAACTTCAAAAAACCGGCGAAACGACCCTACCCGCTTTGTCACTTCGCTGTATGCATTCACACAAAATTCATAATTACCCACGGCTTCAAAGGAAGTTCATTTAAACACGCGCCGCGGAACCCTAAAACACAAAGAAAGCGACGCAAGCTGACTTTCCGCACACAAGTGTTTACTACATGCAGGGGGCGCTTCGATCGAAACCTCGTTCGTTTATGCGTCGCCGCCGCGCAAATTCGTATTTTCCTCGTGGCCACCTGCGCGTAGTAAGCGCGTGGTTTTACCCGCGTGACTCACGCCGGCCGGCCGCGGCCGACTCGGGGAATTCGGCGCTATGGTCTACTTCCTTGATTCTCTCGCTTAGTTGTATCTATTGCTTCGTGGTTGTAGAGAAGAAATTTGAGCGACAACTTATGTATACGACATTATCACTCTAATTCGAATTCAAAAATATGAATTGATCGCTCGTTCGGAAGGCAGTCCTCCCTCGAGGAAAATGATCGAGATATTCAAGGGCAGCTCTTATAAAATCGAATCGCATACAATTACAATAAGAAACAAAAGTGTTTCAGTGGGAGGCGACCCGATAAGTCGTGCTGGTTAGTCCCATTTTTCCTCAAAACGATTGCAAATTTTGTGATATCCATTTTCATCAAGTGATTGATGTCAATTAATAATGGACCTTTGATCCTTCAATAACGATCATAAATTTGTTTAAGAGTCAACGACAATGTTAGCAAATGCCGCATGGTGTGTACTCGTAACATAAAAGGAAACTTCTCGACGAGTGCCATGTTTCAGGTTCTCAATCAGTCCACTGCCGTGGCCTAGTCCCCCACAACCTTTTCATCTATGATTGAGGTAATCACCCGTGACCATATAGCTCGAATCTTACGGCTCCCCCTTTTTTTCAATCAAATATGGATTAAAAAAATAAGTGCCATTAATTTGGCGGCCGCTATGTAACAGGCGATTTCGTTATTTTTGAAGCAATAGTACTCCTTTCAAAAGAATAACAACGTAAAATAAAACACGTAATCCTGTTCAATAGCCTTCTATTAAAAAAGATTGTAAAATGGTTAAAAATCAGTGGAAAAATATTACAAGAAGTGGTGGTTTACCAAGAAAAAAGCAGAAAAAGAATGATGATAAATAGAAGGAAAATGCAGAAGAAGAAAGAACATAATAGAATAATAATACTGTAGACGAATTTTAAGCACAACCGTACAGAATTCTGTATAATACATATTGCATGCGCTGGTTTCTGATCGGAGTCGTCCCTTTTACCCTATCCTCGAAACTTCACACAGTAGCAAATCGAAGGGATGGAATAGAGAGGAACTCACCCTTGGGCACCGTGGTTTCGAGCACAACTGCGCGTCTGTGCTGGTTTTACACCGAACCCGTAGTATGCACTTGTGGTTCACAAAATTATATTAATAATTATAACAACACATGATACGATGAACGATTTGCGGTCGCGTTCGCGTTCGATGAACAGAAGACAGCGAGTGCGGGTAGAAAGAAAATTGGATTGCGGGCGTAAGGGAGGGGGTTATTGCCACCGCATTTCATCTCGAGAATACGGCGTAAACACATACTTTTTATTGTATATCGGGTTCCGTAAAAAATTCTGCCACAGACACAGTTCATGTTGCACAGAACTGATTCATTTTGTTATCTGTTTGCTTGTATTGCAAGCGATAGCAATGTAGTGGTTTTTTATTCTGGTCATTGGCAATATTATAGCTAATACCGCAGCTGACAGCCGCTTAATATTAGCATCATGTATTGTAATAGGTAGATAAATATAATAAAATACATTTTAATGTAAACAGCAACGCCATGTTCTTTTACTTCACTGTCGCAGAATAAAGAAATAAACAATATTAAAACATATTTTCCGTTCATTACCAATGAAAAAGTTGTTTTATTTCGTTAATTAAATATCTTGTTTTACTTTTACAAGACGTATTTTTAATTATAATACAAACAAATAAAGCATGTCTGCTTTTGGTAATTTACCTTATTATTTTGTTTTATTATATAAAATACCGCATATTAATATTGCGTCAAATATTTTTACCTAAGCATGAGTATTGTTAACAATAAAATTGCTTTCTGCATATAAATTACGCTATAATTGATAAATATATCACTTATTAAAATATAAAATACAAAGTTATCTCATGATAACTTCTATCATTAGTATCATATCAGATACTATCATTAGTATCATATTATAATGCGATCCGTTCAAACCGGCTGAACAGAAGCTGTGTAGAAGCTCAGAACTATCATTAAATGACAATCATTACAGTTAAGGGCTATAAATATACCGTTCTACTAGTTTTTACATCGCCATTTCGTGTTAAAAGTTCGGAGAGTAAACTTACTCCGGTAGAATAAAGTACCGGCTGTCGTTTTGCTACGTCTTTGTTGAACGAATTGCTAAACATCGATGTATAAGTAAATTGTATTTTTGTTTGCGTTTAGTACAAAAACTACTGGCAGATTAACATACCGAAATATTAACATGCGATTAGCGGAATTAGTAGCACTGGTGAAGTTATAAAGGTCATTTTTAGGGTTCCGTACCCAATGGGTGTCAACTGGACGCTATAACTGAAAGTCCACTGTCTATCCGACCGTCTGTCGTAGGGATCTATCTCTTAAACCTTAATAGCTAGACATTTAAAATTTTCCTCGATTATTTATTACTGTGGCCGCTAATAACAACAAATACTAAAAATAAAATGAAGATAAAAATTAAACCGGGTCGTCATACAAGAAACTTGTTTTTTTTTCACTGAACTATTTTTAAAATATTGTACGGAGGTACGGAACCTTTGATGAACGAATCCGACTCGCATTTGATCGGTTTTTTTCTTTTACTAATTACGCTAATCCAATGTCAATATCTCTTGTATATGTTTGTGAATGTTCAGTGTTATGCTGTCTCCGAGATTAGATGCGGCAACCAAAGGAGCAAAGTCGCGAACAGATGCCAGTGAAGTGGAGATAGAACGAAAAGTAAACCGCGATGATTTTGAGCAAAACTATATAGTTACCATTTCTACGTACTTTTTTTTTTCGAAATCGATAAGATATTGTTTTTATTTATGCTAGCACTTCGGTAAATCGCCGAAATATATAAATTAAATTATTTATAACAGAGTGAATACGCAGGCAAACGACGGCAGACAGTTGCGACGTGGCGTGGTTAAACAAAACATTTTATTTGACCACTGACAATCTAATCTGTATATCATTTTTTTTTGGCACACGTTATACACGTAACGACCGAAAACGGGACCAGAAATTTTAATACCGTTTCATAAACTCGCACGACGGCCACGTAATCTCATTCACAAACACAATGGGTCGATGATCGCTCGCGTACGCAGCTGCGGGTCGTTCTAACGGGTTATGTTTGTGACCGCCGTCGCTCTTAAAAAAATAGAAGCAACCTTTTATGTTATTGAAAAAAGGATTAAAATTAAAAAAAAACTTATTTCGATTAGAAACAAACCATGTTCTAACATGCACTTTGATCCCCATTAAAATTCTTTTTTTTTTGTCAAACTTTTTTTAACAGAAAAAAAGTGTGTTACACATTCTCTTTTTCTCACCTACTGTCAAATGTAACACGCTTTTATCTTGAACCTAGAAGTACTTGCAATGCAAACGATATCAAATTCGATCGTGTTGTGTCGTTTTATTACAGAGTTCCTGTGTCCACTTTCCGACTTCAACATCAAAACCTTGTACATCATTTCAGGCCGGAGTACTTGTCAAGACGAAATAAACAAGCTCAAAATCGAAGAGGTTACCTCATTTCACTACGAAGTGCCTATGTACACTTTCCGGCTTCATCGTCGGGACCCTGTACATCATCCAAGACCAGAGTACTTGTCAAGACAAAACAAACAAGCTCAAAATCGAGGGGGTTACCTCATTTCATTCAAAAACATGTACACTTTCCGGCTTCATCGTCGAGACCCTGTACATCATCCAAGACCAGAGTACTTGTCAAGACGAAACAAATAAGCTCCAAAATCGAGGGGGTTACCTCATCTCATTACAAAGTGCCTATGTACACTTTCCGGCTTCATCGTCGAGACCCTGTACATCATCCAAGACCAGAGTACTTGTCAAGACAAACAAACAAGCTCAAAATCGAGGGGGTTACCTCATTTCATTAGAAAATTCCTATGTACACTTTCCGGCTTCATCATCGGGACCCTGTACATCATCCAAGACCAGAGTACTTGTCAAGACAAAACAAACAAGCTCAAAATCGAGGGGGTTACCTCATTTCATTAGAAAATTCCTATGTACACTTTCCGGCTTCATCATCGGGACCCTGTACATCATCCAAGACCAGAGTACTTGTCAAGACAAAACAAACAAGCTCAAAATCGAGGGGGTTACCTCATTTCATTAGAAAATTCCTATGTACACTTTCCGGCTTCATCATCGGGACCCTGTATATCATCCAAGACCAGAGTACTTGTCAAGACAAAACAAGCCCAAACTTGATGGAGTTGCGTCGTTTCCTTATAGAGTTCTTATACTTTCAGTTTCATCATCAGATCAGGTTTACCACATCATTATATTATACTGTCATGCGATTTACAAGTGTATGTACAGTTCAATTGAACACCAGGAAGTGTGTGTTCAATTGAACACCAGGCAGACACTGGAAAAGGTGAAATTAAAAAATGAATAATAAAGAAAGCTTATAAAAAGAATAGTTTTGAGAATATTCCAATTAAATTCATAAAAAAAGCAATCGCGCGGTCGAGGGACTGTCGGGAATGAAGTTTTTTTCCAAGTTATACTTTTTTTTGCACGTTAGGCAAAAGTGATGGGAGTGAATTTTCCCAATGTGCTCATACACAGACTTTTAAATTGACACCACGAAGTTGGTTGGTAAATGTCGCTTTTGCAGAAAAGGCTATCAACAAAGTAAAAGTAAAGACATTTACCACGTATGCTTACATATGCGTGAGAACCGATAACTATTTTCAAGGTAGTTATTAAAGTATTTTCAAATATTTCTGAATCTACAACTCGTATTTTATATCAGTACGATAGAATATATTTATATATAGATATATATATGTGTGTGTGTGTGTGTGTGTGTGTGTGTGTGTGTTTAAATTGTATACGGTGGCAAATCATATTTATTGTGAATACTAGTGATAGAATTAGTCTTTTACATTATAACCTTTTTTAAATATGTTTATAAATTTCATACTAATTATCGGTATGTATTATTTTTATTGGTTTATATTATAAACTATGGTTATTATTAATATTACATTATTATTTAACAAATAGTTAATTCAAATTATTATGTTATATTAATACATATTATTACATGTCTTATAGATATATAATACATATTAATATTATTTATATGTATTATAGATACATAAAAAACAATTAATTTTATACATTTGCTTTTACAAACGTAGAGAACAGGCACGTGGGATGAAATTCTTTATTTTTGTTTTGTTACACGAAAGAAGTATAACTTGTTCCGTATGTGCAAAGTATATACACAGACGATTTTTTTTCAATATAAATATGTAATGCAAAGTAAGGAACAAAATAAGAGTTTCATTAAATATTTTAGGAAAAATATTCATTAATTAAAAATTAAATAAAAAATACTGAATAATAAATTTTAAAAGTGAGAGCGAAATAGAAGCGCATGGAGGGTGCATAACGATTTTTCGTTATGTTGCGAAATCTACCCATCATCTCTTAGGGCAAGCCGCGTCAAGGAACTTTATTCCAATCCACCGAGATTATTTTGGCAGAAAAATTTTAGGTTATTCAATTGCAACAGCTGTGCCTCATTGCCACGATAACAACACAGATAATATTATTCAAGTCCGCTGTATTTTTTGTCACACGGAGCGCTTCAAAACAAGCACGTCACTGTCCGGGGTTCATGTGTCGGCGTTATCGTTTTTACTGCATTCGTTCCCCAAACTAGAGCATTTTATTTTTCGCATGCTTTTCTGATTTATATTCTACATAAAACTAAAAAAAAAAATCGTACACTAGGACTCGCACCCTGAGTCGCACGCATAAATTTATTTATGTACTAGTTGTATCTCGCGGTTTCACCCGTGTGGTAAAGGAGAATTGTGATAATGACGATAGAAAGCGTTTTATATTTTTGTCAATTTTTCAATGTTTTTCTATTATTTTGCTATTTGGGACGGAGACAAATCCAACAAATTAAAAATGAAAATCGGTCCAGCTATTCTCCAGTTATAAGTGTTCGAACAATTATGTTGTATAATGTATGTAAATTGGAACTAAGTATTTTCTATGATGATCTCACTAATATGTATTATAGGTATTATAAACGCTATAGTTTGTAAGTATAGATAGGTACGGAAGTACATGATGATTGATGGTAATGCAAAAGTTATAGGTAGCTACTGCAATATACTCCTATAAACTATGTTAAACGATTTATTTAGGTCTGTATAAACATGCAGATTTTGCGATTTAGAAACGCGTGAGCAAGTCACATAGAGCTGGCCGTGGGAAAAACGTTGCGTACTCAGATGTATGCCTGCTACCTTTATGGTCTGACCCTGCCGCGGACCGCACCGTAATATCGCGCACTCGCTTGTCAGTCGTCATAACTATTCAAATATTTGTCCAAATGATGGAGTGTAAAAGACAGAGTTTATCTACTTCAAACACCAGATGCGATAAAAGTATTTATTTTGATATAAGGATCAATTTGTTACTACCAAATGTGCATAGAAATAAATTATCAATTATTATTGTATTTATGGTTCACTATTTTGGCGATAATGGCTTACACATAAAAGATAGATGTATGATAAACATTTCCATAATACATTACATACGTGTAATTCCAACGATTTTTGCGGCGCACGCCAGAATAGCTCGCAGATGACAGATGTTTGTCCTACTTACTTGACCCTTATCGTTATATTTTGGATAATTGACACTATATCCTTATAAATTATAGCCTATGTGTTATTCTGATATATTATTGCTATATATTATATTATTAGCTATATATTATTGTACAGTGTCATCGAAATCCATTCAGTAGTTTTTGCGTGAAAGAGCAACAAACATCCATCCATACAAACTTTCGCATTTATAATATTAGTATAGATGTAGACATTTCATCCATCAAATGTTTCCACGATTCTTGCCTGTTCGTGACACCGATAGTGGCGAGTATTGGTTCGAGATTTACGAAAGGTCTATTGTTTTTATTTTTTCCAAAAATTTATAGGAATATTTTTTTAATTAGAATTGTTTAGATTTAAGAACTTCAATTTTTATATAGGGAAATTAACAAATGTTTTCAAATTCTAACTCCGAATATGAAATTGTTATCGCAAAAAATAATAATACATATAAGTACTAATTAACGATTTTAATCTTATTTCTTTTATATTTGAGACTTTATTTCTTGGCAATATTTATGATTCCATGTCAACGGGCTGCTGCCGCTGCAGGCTGACAGTCCTACATATCGTTAAATAGTTTTGTGAAAGTTTTCATCCTGATTCCTCGTGAGGCACTTTCACGGTACATTTTGTATGGAGATTTGTCGTAGACCGGTTAACTGATTACGATCGCTGAACTGCCAAAGTTCGCATCTGTTTAAAACAGTATCTTTAGTCACGTTACTACTGTAAAATTACTATAATTAACATGGATTACAAAATAATAGTAAACTATGTCATGCATCTCTTTCGAATTCCCTATTATTTGCTTTGAAATTGCGCGAACACCGAATTCGTGCCGCTGGAAAACTGCCCTCAACTACAAAATCGAGTACCCTACTTATTTTGTGCTTGGGCTGTGCGTCGCCTAGTTTGTTGCCAGTATTGGCGGGCCGAGCACGCCAAAGTTGCATACATGATCCCAGAAAGTCGATCACGACAAACCTCAAGCCGGACGCCCATGTACACTCTCTACTTATTTAAACTACTTTTAATACCGTTTAAGCGCACGAAACCGACGAGCTGGCATAAAACGTTTGATGAATGTCAGCGAAACAAGAGAGTAATGTAAAGATCGTTCCATGTGAAAAGCTGTGGTCTCTGTCTACCCTTCTGAGAGATATGTGTGCGTTTAGAAAACAAAAATAATAATAGCATTTACCTATAACCAGTTGTATATCATTTAGCAGATATGAAAGCTTTGTTTTATTTGAGTACAAGATTGTAGTCTCCCGAAATGGTTGGTGTATATGCGTTATGAAAAACCTTAATCAATTTTTTTTTTTTGATATCACATCTACTATACCTAGATACTATATTGAAATACTGAGATATTTGTGCGACAAAGCAATTATATCAAATCGGGTATAGAACGGATTAAAAATAGGGAAAGATCATCAAAGTTTGATCACGCAATTGGAAAATACCCTTAAATAAAGGAAGTTATATGGCATCGAAATCAAGGGAGAATATGTCTTCATTTTCAATTTGATGATGGCGTAATCAACATTGCAGAATTGCCGAATGACATCAGCACATGAAATATCGGCATTAGCATAGACTCTTTGAGTGGTTCAATCTGTCTACGTATTGCTGACTTTGAAGATTTCAACTTAGTCACTTTGCTTAATTGCGATTGGCTCAAGTTACAGAGTATCGATTTAAATTTAGTGATGAATAACTCATACGTTTTGAAACTCACCTCATATAAAAGTACGAAAACTTCATTATTTCAAGTATATTCTTTGTAGAATTTCTAGCAAAAAATAATGAAAAATAATGAAAAAAACTAAATGCGCGAAAAAGAACTAAAATATCGAGGAACCCTCGTCAGGAACGGCGTTTTTTTTTAAATACACAAAATGCATAAATAAACTAAAAACTAAAACTTTCTGCTGTGATATTTATCAATGTGTTTTTGACCTCTTTAAGTTATAAATACTGTCTATAAGTTTTTGAGCTCAATCTGAAACATGGTTGACTCTTCAGGCTCATTTGAACTCATAATTCCCAAACAATCGATTATATTGTTTTTCAAGCTCTCCGAACTCAAAAATATAGATCCAATACGTTTTAAGTTCTTATAATTCAAAAATCTATATGTATTACAAAATCCTTTTTTTTTTCTTGAACTATTTCAACTATCTTTCAAACACGTTGTTTGATTTTGATCTGCTCTATGGCATTGGACGCAGTTCTTTAAACAGAAAAAGTTGGCCGAGTACCAAACATCAATACATCGGGAATTTCATATATTATTTTGGTATAAGCCTTTTTCTCGATTACTCCGTTAATGATAATTCTCGAACGAAGCCATCGATTTTATTGTAGCTTGCAACGATCGAAGTTGTTTTTTAAGCTGAAGAGGTAGCTAGAGTTTCGAATACATCGGAAGAGTAACTACTCTACCGATTTTATATAGCATTTTTTAAACTTACAAAATACTATATAAAAAACACTTTTTGAAACATTTGTTTTCGACAGTATCCCTTGAACGAATCAATCGATTTTGATGAATTTACCAATGTCGACGTTGTTTTTTGAAGATAAGGACTGGATAAATTTTGGAATCTATTGGTGGAGCAATTTGCAAAATATTGTAAAAAGACACTATCCATAAAATTTTTCTCCAATGATATCTTTTGAATAAATTAATTGATTTTTATTCAATTTCTGGCAGTTGATGCAACTGTTTGGGGAAAAGCTGATTAGATTTTGGTATCGATACATAGAGTAGTCTAAAAGTTATTTGAAAAAAACATTTTTCCGAAAACTTTATTTTTTAGATCGTTCAAAATCTCCGGAGCGAAATTAGTTCAACGTTACAGAAAGTCTAACTCGAGTGGACCCCTTTCGAATGTCGCAAATTATGTTTCGATCGGTTAATTCGTTCAAAAGTTATGAGAGCTTTACACACAAATAAAAACATATAGATATCACTGGGAAAATAGTCGAAATAGATTCCTACAACCTCAAAACGTCAAGACCTGGTGAAAAATCGATTATCCAAAATTGGGGTGATAACAGCAACTTTATAATTTTATAAAAATTTTCAATTTTTATAGCGAAAATTTAAAACTACTAAACAATAAATTGAATCAAGAGAGACGGCCTAACGCTTTTTCATTGTTACTATTTCTTCCGTAAGGCGCGTTAAAAAAACTTCGTTTCAATAATTTGTACAATACGTCGGTTTCCAATATATTAATTGAGATTATCTAAGAAAATAAGTTTAGTGCAATATGGGGACCAAGACAGAGTTTCACAAGGAATCAGGGCCGTCTTAAGCTCTTTGGCACACAAGGTTTGCGACCCTTTTTATAAAGTTAAATAAAACGTGAATGAAGACATCAGATGTGATTTTACACACAAGCTAAACGTCCCCATTACGTCGGGAGCCCTGGGCCTGTACCCAGCGAGTCCAGAATAGATGCAACTGCAAAGAGTGAACGTAAAAATTAAAATTGAGGAAATAAAACTAATGTCGATTGTTCTATAAAATTCTTTGAACAGTGCATTATGTTTGGTAAGACAAACGGGCGGCAAAATTTATGGTCCTCTCCTTGTTATCCACATACATAAAAAGGCAAAATACACGGTCCTTTCCTCGTTATCTATATAACTATATAAAAGGGTAAACTGAATGACTGATATTCAATGTACAGCCTGCTAGATCTAGACTTTAAATTTTGTAGAAACTCGACCCCTAATGGGGTTAAAATGGTGAAATACTAATGTATGGAAAATAAAAACTGTTGCCGCTACAGATGTTAAATTTAACATTTTAATAAGTTATCGAAATAAATTTATAAAGCTGGCCAAGAGCATGTCGAATCATACCTATTATAGGGTTCCGAAGCCTTTATTACAAAGAAATACACTACAGATGAAAAAAACCGGACAAATGCGAGTCCAACTCGCCCATCGAGGGTTCCGCACAAATTTGCAGGTATATAAGTTATAAATAGTTTAGGAATCGAGTCTTGCAGTTTTTCTGAGCTTTCCCAGAAATTCAGTTTCCAAAACATATAATTACATACTTATATAAAAGTTTAAAAAAATCTACAATAATATTTGGTTACCCATACAATTACGACAGCGCATACCGTTGTTTAATCTCGATGATCGAGTACTTTAAAAAATAGAGAATATTTTTTTAATGATTTAATTACAAATGAATGATTTTCATATTTTCTCCTATACTTGTAGTATATGACGGTATTATTTGCCAAATTTCATAGTTCTAGGTCAACGGAAAATAACCTATAAATTTTGATTCCCTTGAGAATATCAAAACATACATTTTATTGCGGCATAAACTGTCGTATATTTCTTTTTACGTTAACTAAGAAGTTTGATATTTTCACAACTTTAAGAGACTAGACTTGAGAATATGGTTTTAATTTTAACTGGATACCTCCACGCGTGCCCGAGACAAAGTGTCTTGACAGACGGACGGAGAGACGGATAGACAACAAAGTGATCCTATAAGAGTTCCGTTTTTCCTTTTGAGGTATGGAATCGTAAAAAGTACGTTGTTACACTTTTTTCATGTTTCCCGCACAGAATAGTTATAAGCACTTTAAACGCTTATAACTAGAAAAGTAAGTAGGTACGTCGACTAATGCTATTAAACTAGTTAAATCCAAAGTGCATCAGCAAAAGAGCGTATCTTCGTGGCACCTAAGTCCTTTTGTTGCGTAGTTTTTCGGCAATAACTAAAAAACAGTATATCCGACCACGTTCAAAATAATTTTCGTTGAAAGTAGTAACTAAATACTATCTTTGTTATTTTTTTCATATTCTTTGAATTAATGGTTTAGAAAATAGAGTGGGGACACAATTTCTCCTACTTCCGGAGCGATTATTTCCGAAATTATTTATGTAATTAGAAAAAATAGCTTAGAAACTTTAAAGTGTTTTTAAAATAACTGTCGAAATAGGTGCTGCTCGTTGATGTTTGGTGAAAAAAAATTTTTCAGCTTCTATTACATGTATGGAGTGCCCCTCCTAGAAATATTTATTTTTGTTATTGAACTACTAAAATAAGTAACGGCTCATAAAATACACCTACAGTACAAATTTCATTAATATATGTCGCGTAATTTTTGAATATAACGTCTGTAACATACGGACGGACGGACGGAGATAACGAAACTATAAGGGTTCCGTTTTTGCCATTTTGACATGTTTAAGGTTCCGAGTCGTGGAAAAAGTGTAACAACGTACTTTTTTCATCTATGGTGCATTTCTTTTTATTTATGGTTTCGGAAACCTATAATGAGCATGGTTCGACATGCTCTAGGCTAGTTTTTCCAATTAACCCTGAAGAGGATAAAATAGGGAATGAAATGTTTGTTATGTAGAAAATCAATATCGATGAAGCTATTTATTTCAAAATTTACATTTTAACCTATCATTATCAAGAAAAAATAATCACATACATTGTTGAAAGGGTTGAAATTTTTATATAAGAAAACGAAACCGCTAAAGCCTTCGATAACAAAACTTACACTTCAGCTGCTTATTG
>BGZK01004443.1:0-13657 GCA_005406025.1 Eumeta japonica | reverse complement strand
AAGAACTACTTTTTAGCACAAACGCTTGTTTCAGTTCGCGTATAGGTGCAACTTCTTGAGAAATCGGAAATCGGCTATATGTGCACCGATGTGAAAAATTTTTACATTTTGATTCAAGTGACCCAATTTACTTACAAAACTGCTTTTTAGCACAAACGTTTGTTTCAGTTCGTATGGTGCAACTCTCTTGAGGAAATCGGGAGTTGGCTATATGTGGACCAATGTGAAAATTTTTACTTTGGTTCAAGTAACCCAATTTACTCTTACAAAAACTGCTTTTTAGCAATAACGCTTCGTTTCAGTTCGCGTATAGGTGCAACTTCTGAGAAATCGGAGTTGGCCATATCTCAGCTATATGTGGACCGATATCAAAAATTTTTCACTTTTTGTTCAAGTGGACTTAATTCTACTTACAAAACTGTTTTTTTAGCACAAACGCTTGTTTTCGTTCGCGTATAGGTGGAACTTCTGAGAAATCGAGTTGGCCATATCTCGGCTATGTGGACCGATATCAAAATTACTCACTTTTTGTTCAAGTGACTTAATTTATTTACAAAACTTTTTTTAGCACAAACGCTTGTTTTCGTTCGCGTATAGGTGCAACTTCTTGAGAAATCGGGAGTTGGCCATATCTCGACTATATACGGACTGATATCAAAATTTTTCATTTTCTGTTCAAGTGAACCAATTTACTTATAAAACTACTTTTAGCACAAACGCTTGTTTCAGTTCGCGTATAGGTGCAACTTCTTTGAAATCGGGAGTTGGCTATGTGCACCGATGTAAAAATTTTACATTTTGGATTCAAGGATCCAATTCTATTGCCAAAAACTGCTTTTTAGCAGAAACGTTTCAGTTCGCGTATAGGTGCAACTTCTTGAGAAATCGGGAGTTGGCTATATGTGACCGATGTGAAAATTTTTACATTTTGGGTTCAAGTAACCCAATTTACTTACAAAACTGCTTTTTAGCACAAACGCATATTTTTAGTTCGCGTATAGGTGCAACTTCTTGAGAAATCGGGAGTTGGCCATATCTCAGCTATATGCGCACCGATATCAAAAACTTTTCACTTTTTGTTCAAGTGAGCCAATTTACTTATAAGAACTACTTTTTAGCACAAACGCTTGTTTCAGTTCGCATATAGGTGCAACTTCTTCAGAAATCGGGAGTTGGCTATATGTGGACCAATGTGAAAAACTTTAACATTTTGGGTTCAAGTAACCCAATTTACTTACACAAACTGCTTTTTTAGCACAAACGTTTGTTTCAGTTCGCGTATAGGTGCAACTTCTTGAGAAATCGGGAGTTGGCCATATCTCAGCTATATGCACCGATATCAAAACTTTTCTTACTCTTTTTGTTCAAGTAACCCAATTTACTTACAAAACCGCTTTTAGCACACAAACGCTATTTCAGTTCGCGTATAGGTGCAACTTCTTGAGAAATCGGGAGTTGGCCATATCTCAGCTATATGCGGACCGATATCAAAAACATTTCATTTTTGGTTCAAGTGAGCCAATTTACTTATAAGAACTACTTTTTAGCACAAACGCTTGTTTCAGTTCGCGTATAGGTGCAACTTCTTGAGAAATCGGGAGTTGGCTATATGTGGACCGATGTGAAAAATTTTTACACTTTGGGTTCAAGTAACCCAATTTACTTACAAAACTGCTTTTTTAGCACAAACGCCTATTTCAGTTCGCGTATAGGTGTAACTTCTTTGTCATTACGACAATTGTGGTCGATGAAAGCAAGAGTTTCGTAACACCAAGGGTGGCACATGCAGCGAGGAATGCCCACATCCATGATTTAATTTTAAAATCAGTACTCCAACCCTACAAGCAATCTAAAATTTATATGCCGAGTTCGAATAGTTTCATGCATATATAATAATTGTTTTCCTTAGATTTACCCTCTTACAGACTTCTAATATGTGAGTAGAAAAGAAAATGTATATAGGGTTCTAACTGAGCAAAACTCGGGTGACAAAAGACACTTTAGCTTTAATACGGTTCACTGTCATTAAACTGAGTCCCTGGTAATAAACTTTCGGGAATTTTATTAAAAGACAAATAAATATCGCTCTTTTGTATGCACACCTGCATACATAGATGCATGTATGAACGTAATTGTTAACAACAGTAAAGAAATATATTAAATTTACCATTTCAGTTTGATGTGTATGTTAAAAAAAAATTAATGCACATCGCATATAAAATTTAATGAAACAAGTAAGAAAGCTATATTCGGCTGGGCTGAATCTTAAATACCTTCACAAAACTAACGTATTTTCGGTACCAAAAATTTTAAGCACAAAAAGTCCAGTTTCTTGAGAAATCGGTTTCGCTATATTCGACTATAAATGGACCAATGTTAAAATTTTTTTTCTTAAAATAATCTATATTTTTTCTACTATGGTCCATTTTTTATCCAATAAGTTTAATTTTATGAGAAATCGGTTTTGTTATATATCGGCTATATATGGACCACTGTCCAAAACTTTTTTGTTTTCAGATATCTATTTTACGCCCACATGGTCATCTTGGTGTTAGAACAAATGCAGTTCATTTAAAAGTTCTTGCTATGCATGGACCGATGTCCAAAAATTTTGTTTTATTCTTAAATTAGGTGTTCTTACTACTATATGTGTTTTGGTAATAAAAGCATTTTGGTTTACTAAACCGCCCCGACTTCTTTGAGAAATCGGTTTTATCTATATCCCGTTTATATATGGACCGATGACCGAAAAATTATTGTTTGTTTGAAATATCTATTTTTACGCCTAAATGCCATTTTTTTGTGTAGGAAAGTGTTCAGATATACTAAAAAGTGCAATTTCTTGAGATATCGGTTTCGCTACATCTCGGCTATATATAAACCGATGTCCAAAAAATTTTTGTTTTACTTTAAATTAGCTGCTCTTTACTATTATATGTGTTTTTTTGCACAAAAAAGCGTTTTGGCTTACTAAACCGCCAAACTTCTTGAGAAATCGGTTTTAGCTACATCCCGGTTGAGAAATCGGGAGTTGGCCATATCTCAGCTATATGCGGACCGATATCAAAAACATTTCACTTTTTGTTCAAGTGAGCCAATTTACTTATAAGAACTACTTTTTAGCACAAACGCTTGTTTCAGTTCGCGTATAGGTGCAACTTCTGAGAAATCGAAGTTACGCATGTGGACCAATGTGAAAAATTTTACATTTGGGTCAGTAACTCAATTTATTTACAAAACTGCTTTTTAGCAAAACGCTTGTTTCAGTTCGTATAGGTGCAACTTTGAGAAATCGGGAGTTGCCATATCTCAGCTATATGTGGACCGATATGAAAATTTTTCACTTTTGTTCAAGTGACTTAATTTACTTACAAAACTGTTTTTTAGCACAAACGCTTGTTTCAGTTCGCATATGCAACTTCGAGAAATCGGGAGTTGGCCATTCTCAGCTATATGTTGACCGATATGAAAATTTTTCACTTTTGTTCGTGACTTAATTTTTTTTACAAAAACTGTTTTTTTTTAGCACAAACGCTTGTTTTCAGTTCGCGTATAGGTGCAACTTCTTCAGAAATCGGAGTTGGCCATATCTCGGCTATATGTGGACCGATATCAAAATTTTCATTTTTGTCTCGTGACTTAATTTATTTACAAAACTGTTTTTAGCACAAACACTTGTTTTCGTTCGCGTATAGGTGCAACTTTGAGAAATCGGGAATTGGCCATATCTCGGCTATATGCGGACTGATATCAAAATTTTTCATTTTCTGTTCAAGTGAACCAATTTACTTATAAAACTACTTTTAGCACAAACGCTTGTTTCAGTTCGTATAGGTGCAACTCTGAGAAATCGGAGTTATTATATGTGCAACCGATGTGAAAATTTTTACATTTTGGGTTCAAGTAACCCAATTTACTTTACAAAACTGCTTTTTAGCACAAACGCTTATTTCAGTTCGCGTATAGGTGCAACTTGAGAAATCGAGTTGGCTATATCCAGCTATATGCGAACCGATATCAAAACTTTTCACTTTTTGTTCAAGTGAGCCAATTTACCTACAAGAACTACTTTAGCACAAACGCTTGTTCAGTTCGCGTATAGGTGCAACTTCTTGAGAAATCACGGGAGTTGGCTATATGTGCACCCGATGTGAAAAAAAAGTTTTACATTTTGGTTCATAACCAATTTACTTACAAAACTGCTTTTTAGCAAAACGCTTGTTTCAGTTCGCGTATAGGTGCAACTTCTGAGAAATCGGGAATTGGCCATATCTCGGCTATATGCGGACTGATATCAAAAAATTTTTCATTTTCTGTTCAAGGAACCAATTTACTTTACAAACTACCTTTTTAGCACAAACGCTTGTTTCAGTTCGCGTATAGGTGCAACTTTGAGAAATCGGGAGTTGGCCATATCTCAGCTATATGCGAACTGATATCAAAACTTTTCACTTTTGTTCAAAGTTACCAATTTACTTACAAAACTACTTTTTAGCACAAACGCTTGTTTCAGTTCGCGTATAGGTGCAACTTTGAGAAATCGGAGTTGGCCATATCCAGCTATGCGGACCGATGTCAAAAAATTTTAATTTTTGGTTCAGTGAGCCAATTTCTACTATAAAACTACTTTTAGCACAAACGCTTGTTTCAGTTCGCGTATAGGTGCAACTTTGAGAAATTGAGTTATATGTGGACCGATGTGAAAATTTACATTTTGGGTCTGGTAACCCAATTTACTTACAAAACTGCTTTTAGCACAAACGCTTATTTCAGTTCGCGTATAGGTGCAACTCTTGAGAAATCGGAGTTGGCCATATCTCAGCTATATGCGGACCGATATCAAAAACATTTCACTTTTGTTCAAGTGAGCCAATTTAATTATAAGAACTACTTTTAGCACAAACGCTTGTTTCAGTTCGCGTATAGGTGCAACTTCTTGAGAAATCGGAGTTGGCTATATGTGGACCGATGTGAAAAATTTTACATTTTGGGTTCAAGTAACTCAATTTACTTACAAAACTGCTTTAGCACAAACGCTTGTTTCAGTTCGCGTATAGGTGCAACTTCTTGAGAAATCGGAGTTGGCCATATCTCAGCTATATGCGGACCGATATCAAAAACATTTCATTTTTTGTTCAAGTGAGCCAATTCTACTTAAGAACTACTTTTTAGCACAAACGCTTGTTTCAGTTCGCGTATAGGTGCAACTTCTTCAGAAATCGGAGTTGGCTATATGTGGACCAATGTGAAAATTTTACATTTTGGGTTCAAGTAACTCAATTTACTCTACACAAAACTGCTTTTTAGCACAAACGCATATTTCAGTTCGCGCTAGGTGCAACTTCTTGAGAAATCAGAGTTGGCTATATCTCTGCTATATGTGGACCGATATCAAAACATTTCACTTTTGTTCAAGTGAGCCAATTTACTTACAAAACTACTTTTTGCACAAACGCTTGTTCAGTTCGCGTATAGGTGCAACTCTTGAGAAATCGGGAGTTGGCTATATGTGGGACCGATATGAAAATTTTTACATTTTGGGTTCAAGTGACTCAATTTACTTTACAAAACTGCTTTTTAGCAAAACGCTTTTTCAGTTCGCGTATAGGTGCAACTTGAGAAATCGGGAGTTGCCATATCTCAGCTATATGTGGACCGATATGAAAAATTTTTCAATTTTGTTTCATGGACTTAATTTATTTTACAAAACTGTTTTTTTTAGTAACAAATTTGTTTTGTTCGCGTATATGCAACTCTTTGAGAAATTGAATTGGCCATATCTGGCTATATGCGGACTGATATCAAAAATTTTTCATTTTCGTTCATGAACCAATTTACTTATAAAAACTACTTTAGCACAAACGCTTGTTTTCAGTTCGCGTATAGGTGCAACTTCTTTGAGAAATCGGGAGTTATTATATGTGCAACTGATGTGAAAATTTTACATTTTGATTCAAGTGATCCAATTTACTTTACAAAACTGCTTTTTAGCAGAAACGTTTCAGTTCGCGTATAGGTGCAACTTCTTGAGAAATCGGGAGTTGGCTATATGTGGACCAATGTGAAAAATTTTTACATTTTGGGTTCAAGTAACCCAATTTACTTACAAAAACTGCTTTTTTAGCACAAACGCTTATTTGTATTGAACGTCAATACTGAGCTCTTTTGTAATAATATTGAAAGTTATAACAGCGCTTTTTTCACATAATAAGCATTTTTTAAAAATCTTAGTTTTTTGTTCATTAAACTTTTATTTGCTCAAATGCGTGTAATTTTTATTTTGACAGATGAAAGATGTTACATATAAACACATTTTTTCATTTTCTTCTGCGCGTTTCTCAAGATGCGAATGAGTGGAAAAAGGCTATAAATCACGTCCGCTTTCTATCAAAGTGGGCGGTTCATACAGTCAAAACCTATCGACGCGCTGTTCCATCCATTAACACCGTACTCATTACTAATTGTGATAACATGAAGCATCTTTGAGCTTTTTCTAATCAAGAAGAAAAAGCTTAGTGCAAAAGATATTTAAAACTATTTTGATTTGCATTATTTTGATTTGTTGATCGCCTTGTCTTAAAATACATTACAACATAGTGGCAACTATGGCGAAATAATACTATTGAATTCGCTTTAATAATATCAGTAATTTCCAAGGCAAATTCATACATGTAGGAATTCAAATTTCAAAGCGATTTCAAATTTGATGTTTTCAGCATTGTTGTCAATTCGTTGGTTTTGCACCAAGTCGATATATGCTTTTTTATATTTTATTCAAAAATTTTCTCGGTTCAAAATAGATATTGTCTCGGTTCACACAAAATTTTCCGAAACAAATCCTAATTTCATTTGTGTCTGCACACTCTATGAAATTCAAAGCTTTTTATCAGTTTAACAATGACAAATTATAGAATAAAGAATTTCAGAGTACATGAAAGTCTGCCATAAATAACACTGCCTTATTTCTTCCATCCTCTGTTTGTAAATATAAAATGTATATCGGCTAATTTCTTTGATTGGAACTTGAAAATTCTAATGTAAATCTTCATCTAGTTCGTACACTTTTCTTTTAACAAAGTTCTTTTAAAATTTCAAAACTAAAAATTTTAAAAATGCTTATAATGTGAAAAAAGCGCTGTTATGACTTTCAATATTATTTATAAGAGAGCTCAGTATTGACGTTCAATACAAATAAGCGTTTGTGCAAAAAGCAGTTTTGTAAGTAAATTGTTACTTGAACCCAAAATGTAAAATTTTCACATCGGTCCACATATAGCCAACTCCCGATTTCAAGAAGTTGCACCTATACGCGAACTGAAACAAGCGTTTGTGCTAAAGTGAAGTTCTTATAAGTAAATTGGCTCACTTGAACAGAAAATGAAAATTTTGATATCAGTCCGCATATAGCTGAGATGGCCAACTTCCGATTTCAAGAAGTTACACCTATACGCGAACTGAAATAAGCGTTTGAGCTAAAAAGGTTTTGTAAGTAAATTAAGACTGAACCCAAATGTAAAAAATTTCACATCGGTACATATAGCCAACTCCCGATTTCAAGAGTTGCACCTATACGCGAACTGAAACAAACGTTTGTGCTAAAAGCAGTTTTGTAAGTAAATTGGGTCATTTGAATCCAAATGTAAAAAATTTTCACATCGGTGCACATATAGCCAACTCCTGATTTCTCAAGAAGTTGCACCTAAACGAGTTCTGAAGCAAGCGTTTGTGTAAAAGTAGTTTTTGTAAGTAAATTAGGTCACTTGAACCCAAATGTAAAATTTTTACATCGGTTCACATATAGCCGACTCCCGATTTCTCAAGAAGTTGCACCACGCGAACTGCGTTTGTGCTATAAAGGCAGTTTTTGTAAGTAAATTAAGTCACTTGAACCCAAATGTAAAATTTTTCACATCATTCTTAGTGATGGTGGCATGTGTTTTCTGTCAGATTTATTTAAATTTTCTAGTGATGACACCAAAATTATCGAAAGATGTTTGATGAAACAAACTGAGAAAGAATCATCTTTACAAGATGTAAAGATGTTGATTTTAGCCCTGTGTATTTTTATGGAGATGTCATCCTTGCCAAATTGATGAAAGATGAAAGACGTGAGTAAGTGTAAAAGGCTATTACGTGCATATAACATTCTAGTTTTGCCCAACATTTATTGTTGTATTGACTTTTTGGTGTTAAATAATTGACATATTTCAAGCATTAGAGTCAGGGCAATACAATATCCATAAAATCTTAATATAATGGGAGTAGACCAAAATATATTCTGGATATCTTAAAAACTTATGCAAGCAATGTCATGATAATGGATATGTTTTATCTTACATTTAAAATAGTTGTTACAGCTCCAGATCTTGTTTTTTATATAAAAAATGTTTTTATATAATTTTTTTTTTGACATTTCGCTAACAATTTGTTAGCATCTTCAGGAAAAAATATATAATAAAATTTTGATAACAAAATTGGACGAACAAATTTTGAGTAATATATCTTACTATATATTTGAGGTATACCTACATATACATATGTATATTTATTCCATAACTTAATCATTTCTTTAAAAATGTTTATTGGTGCAAAACAAATTAAAATATCTACTTATGTATTGACCATTTAACTCTACATAATATTGAATATATTAAAACGCGTCGAAAAATCAATATTTACATAGAAACCAACAACATCATTTTATAAGTATTAAGAAATTATTATTGTATTTCATACAAAATTCACCGTTTGTTTGTAAGAGAGATACGCATACTCAATACCAGTGTTAATTTTATATTTGTAATGTACAGACAACACCAACAATTCTTTATATTTTGTTCTTGTTTGTCATTAAAAATTTACTCTTCGACGCGTTACCCGAACGCGGTAAGAGATAAACAAACATTTGTATTGAACGTCAATACTGAGCTCTTTGTAATAATATTGAAAGTCATAACAGCGCTTTTTTCACATTATAAGCATTTTAAAAATTTTAGTTTTGAAATTTTAAAAAGAACTTTGTTAAAAGAAAAGTGTAATGAACTAGATGAAGATTTACACTACATTGAATTTTTCAAGTTCCAATCAAGAAATTAGCCGATATACATTTTATATTTACAAACAGAGGATGGAAGAAATAATGAGTGTTATTTATGGCAGACTTTCATGTACTCTGAAATTCTTTATTCTATAATTTGTCATTGTTAAACTGATAAAAAGCTTTGAATTTCATAGAGTGTGCAGACACAAATGAAATTAGGATTTGTTTCTGGAAAGAAAAATTTCATGTGTGAACTGAGACAATATCTATTTTGAACCGAGAAAATTTTGAATAAAATATAAAAAGCATATATCGACTTGGTGTAAACCCAACGAATTGACAACAATGCTGAAAACATCAAATTTGAAATCGCTTTGAAATTACCAAGGGAATTCCTACATGTATGAATTTGCCTTTGAAATTACTGATATTATTAAAGCGAATTCAATAGTATTATTTTCGCCATAGTTGCCACTATGTTGTAATGTATTTTAAGACAAGGCGAATCAACAAATCAAAATAATGCAAATCAAAAATAGTTTTAAATATCTTTTGCACTAAGCTTTTTTCTTCTTGATTAGAAAAACGCTCAAAGATGCTTCATGTTATCACAATTAGTAATGAGTACGGTGTTAATGGATGGAACAGCGCGTCGATAGGTTTTGACTGTATTAACCGCCCACTTTGAAGTAGAAAGCAGACGTGATTTACATGCATATACCATTCTATTTTTAGCGCAACATTTATTGTTTGAAGCAAAATTATGAAAAACATAATTAATAGATGTTTGAATTTGGGGGGAAATGTGGCATCTTTTTTGTAAAAATTACAAAAACAGATTTTTTTTCGATTGTGATCGAATTAAGCGATCGAACGAATTTTCTTTTTGTATTATAAGAACATTCGATTAAATGTGCGCTATTGTGAATTTCACCAATTTAAAGTATTCACAATAGTCTTAATCGATCGGCAGGCAAATGTTGTACTTTTGATTTTTTACAAGTTGAAAAAATGTTTGTTCATAATATTATTTAAAAACTAAATAAAATAAAAAATCAATAAATTTAAATGACTCCTTCAATATAGGTGTAGGTCGGTAGACTGTTTGGTCTCGTACAAGTTTCTTTGATTGTTGCTTTTACTTACAATTTTAGACCTACGGGCGTACATCAAAAAAAAAAAAAAAATCTAAAATGTAAATTATTCAGTAAAGTAATGTGAAAGTTACATATGGATTTATTTCATTGTTTTAAATATGTTAGTGCACTGCAACGTTGATCGAAAGCTAAATTGTGTTCGACTGAAAGTTCGATACACAACGAAATTTTCGATGGTGTTACCAACTCATAATACCATTTTAACATTCGTTGTTCGATTTTCTATATCCAGCGAAAATCGAAAATCGAATGCAGTTCATAATAAGGGCCTCAGTCATTAGACGAGATAGCCGAAAACGGATTCAGGTTTAAAAAGTTGGGATCAGAAACCCAAAACTGCATCGTTAATCGAGATATATAAAAATTGCGCATTGAGCATTTAAACTCCCTACTACGATATAAAATTGTTCCTAGTTCACTAAATTTTAACTGTAGTAGCTTCTAGCCATTTGAGCCAGAGAAATTAACATATACATAGATAGCGTAGTACCGAATCCTTCCTGGCCAAGACAGCTCTGTGATTTACTAATTTATTGTTTTATACCCTTCACATACTGTGTAAGGGTATATCTAATTTGTGATTCCGTTTGTAATTTTCAATATTCATTTCTGACCCTATAAAGTATATATATTCTTGATCAGCGTTAATAGAGAAGTTATTTGAGCGATGTCCGTCTGTGAGTTGTTGAAACTGCGTTTCTGCGAAAAACTTTCTACATTGTCCACGAGGAAGCTATTTAAATTCAGCAAAATCGGTTCACGAATAGCTGAGATATACCCGAAACACCGAGGTACCTGAAAAACTAGCATTTTGTATGGAAATTTTGAAAGTCTTTTTGATTTAAAGTAAATATTCGGATTTGACTTAGTCATTAGTTAAGAAAAGGAAATTTTCGACATCGGTCCACATATAGCCGAGATATATGAAAACCGATTTCTGAAGAAATCGGTGGTTTCATGAACTGAAACGCCTTCTGTGCTAAGAAACATATATCGTTATGAACTACCGCTGCTTTTAATTAAACAAAATTTTTGACATCGGTCCATATATAGCCGAGATATAGCGAAAACCGATATCTCAAGAAATCGAACTTTTTGGTAAACCTGAACACTTTCCTACACAAAATGTGCATGTAGTCGTAAAAAATAGATATTTGAAGCAAACAATAATTTTTTTCGATTATCGGTCCATATATAACCGGGATGTAGCTAAAACCGATTTCTCAAGAAGTTTGGCGGTTTAGTAAGCCAAAACGCTTTTTTGTGCGAAAAAACACATATAATAGTAAAGAGCAGCTAATTTAAAGTAAAACAAAAATTTTTTTGGACATCGGTTTATATATAGCCGAGATATAGCGAAAACCGATATCTCAAGAAATTACACTTTTTGGTATATCTGAACACTTTCCTACACAAAAATAGGCATTTAGGCGTAAAAAATAGATATTTGAAGCAAACAATTTTTCGGTCATCGGTCCATATATAGAGGATATAGATAAAACCGATTTCAAGAAGTCGGCGGTTTAGTAAGCCAAAATGTTTTTGTGCCAAAACACATATAGTAGTAAAGAACACCTAATTTAAAGTAAAACAAAAATTTTTTGGACATCGGTCCATGCATAGCCGAGAGAACTTTAAATGAACTGACATACGTTCTTAACACCAAGATGACCATGTGGGCGTAAAATAGATATCTGAAAACAAAAGTTTTGGACAGTGGTCCATATAGCCGATATATAACAAAACCGATTTCATAAAATTAAACTTATTGGATAAAAATGGATCATAGTAGAAAAAATATAGATTATTTTAAGAAAAAATTTTTAACATTGGTCCATTTATAGTCGAGATATAGCGAAACCGATTTTCATGAAACTGGACTTTTGGTAAACTTAAACACTTTTGGTACCGAAAATACGTTAGTTTTGTAGAAGGTATTTAAGATTCGGCCCAGCCGAATATAGCTTTCTTACTTGTTTCATTAAATTTTATATGCGAATGTGCATTTATTTTTTTAACATACACATCCAAACTGAAATGGTAAATTTGAATATATTTCTTTACTGTTGTTAACAATTACGTTCATACATACGCATCTATGTATGCAGGTGTGCATGGTCGCATTGAAACGATATTTATTTGTCTTTAATAAAATTCCCGAAAGTTTTATTACTGGGACTGCAGTTTAATGACAGTGAACCGTAGTTACAGCTAAAGTGTCTTTTGTCACCCGAGTTTTGCTCCAGTTAGAACCCTATATACATTTTCTTTCCTACTCACATATTAGAAGTCTGTAAGGGTAAATCTAAGGAAAAAATTATTATATATGCATGAAAACTATTCGAACTCCCGGCTTATAAACATTTAGATTGCTTGTAAGGTTGAGTACTGATTTTAAAATTAAATCATGGATGGAGCATTCCTCGCTGCTTTATGTGCCACCCTTTGGTGTTACACAAGAAACTCTTGCTTCATCGACCACAATTATCATGTTAATGACAAGAAGTTGCACCTATACGCGAACTGAAATAAGTGTTTGTGCTAAAAAGCAGTTTTGTAAGTAAATTGTTACTTGAACCCAAAGTAAAAATTTTTCACATCGGTCCACATATAGCCAACTCCCGATTTCTCAAGAAGTTGCACCTATACGCGAACTGAAACAAGCGTTTGTGCTAAAGTAGTTCTTTAAGTAAATTGGCTCACTTGAACCAAAATGAAATGTTTTTGATATCGGTCCGCATATAGCTGAGATATGGCCAATTCCCGATTTCTCAAGAAGTTGCACCTATATTAATAATATATACATCATCTTGTCCTATGGTAGACATAGCATATTCAGCATTTTCAATGAATAGATGAGCGTCCAGTTTACGTTAACTTTGTGCGATTCCAATGGCGATCCTTACTACATCAGTCAATATATCTCAATTCAGAATTGGAAAAATATTTAAAGTAAAAACATTTGCAACTTATAGCATATAATATCTCACGTACACAAAAACAGAATATATAATTAAATGTTCATATTTGAATTAGTATATATATTTATATATACATGCATATATAAGCTATTGTTTTGTATTTGACTATTAAGACACCACTGTTTATAAAATTTTTCAACGCATAAAATTTATGCCATAAAATTTTTAGAATAGCTTGGCAAACACATATTTCCATGGATATGTAGCATGGTTCAAGTAATAGTTTAAACCATGCGCATAAGTAGCGTATGTGTTCAAAGTATTACATTTTTCCCAAAGCTTTGATTTTACCTTAATTTATAAAAAATTTTAATTTTATTTCACGTAAACCTTTGCAATAAATTTATAAATAAAATGGAAAAACAACTTTTTTGCGCACAAACATGCACTTTTAAGGAAGATATATATATATATATATATATATATAGAGTATATATATATATATATATATATATATATATATATATATATATATATAT
>BGZK01004442.1:0-13663 GCA_005406025.1 Eumeta japonica | reverse complement strand
TCATCTGCCCCTTGACATATACCTGAGGGGATATGTTGGCTAGTCGGAAAAGTTTTTAAGCCTGCCGTACTTCTTCACGGTCAGAATGTCAAATGTTTCATAAGGAAGCCTTTAACGAAAAGTCATTTTACTTATGGTCAATAGGAGAGAATTGTTATGCTTACTTTAATTCATTTATTATGTTGATAAGTTGTTTAGAAAAACCACATACTGGAGCATTACGGTCACCTTTCATGAATATCATTAGCGAGCTCTGTTAACCAAAGCTCTTGGCGTTCCTCTAAAGGTTGTCCACTAGATGCACCAGAGCCAATTTCTGCATTCAGTTGTTAGGCTTGGCTATATCAACTCCATCCACACGATCAACAGCATCGCCGTTTGTAAAAAATATCACCAGGTACAGCATCAATCTACACAATAAATTCCTTATATTGTTTTACATTTTTTTTTTTTGTTTATTCTAATTTTGTTTCCAGTTAATATTAGTAATGGCAAACTTAATTATTTTAATTAATAAACTCTTAATTTTAATAAACACTGCCCTCCCCTGTTTAGCCGCATTCTCATTCATGTGTGATGAAACCCAAAAATATATTAACTGACTCCTATAAACCTTTTGTTTCATGGCGATTTCAGGAAAATCTTCCGCTGTTATTTTTGCAAAAGTTAATTTTCCTGTTAACAAATTTGATAAATCTTTTAACACATCTTCAACATGTTTGCATTGTTCTGCCCAACTAGCAAAAAATAATAAGACAACCGATTTGTTGGAACTAGAAAAAAAAACATTAATAAAAATACATAAAATGCTTTAATAATTATACCTTATGATGTGTTCATAGTCCTTTTCAGTATCGATATTTATTAAAGACATTTTTCGTCTCTTTTCTTTGTATGATTTAATATTAATTTAATGTTCTGCAGCTGTGGGTATATTGCTATTTTTATATTTGGTGTAAAATTTCTAGGTTATATAAGTGCTGCCAGATACGGTGAGAGATCCTTTATATTAGGGGAATTTTTATTTATGGTAATTTTGGGAAATTTTGCTGTTGAATGGCTGAACTGTTTTGTAAATACTTTGAAAGGGCAAATCTAGAAATTTAATGATGTTTAATTTGAAGTGTAGTCTACTCCCTACATAAAAATACTTACCAAGGCGGATTTCCTATAAGGTGGCCTTTTACAAATCAACAGGGAAAAACAATAAGCAATTTTGTATGACGAAACCAATGTATCAAACGAAATACAAGGGAGATGACAGATTGGTTCAAACCAGCTGATAAAACATATGGGTCAAAAGGATCAGTTTACATTGAATTAACTTTGATTCTAAAGTAGCAGTTGATTTACCAGCTCTGTCTAAAAACACGGCCTACACCTGCCATGGAAACAATAACAGAAACGATCATATTACTGTCAAGGTGTGGAACGCAAATGTTAATGTTTTGTCGCCGTCTGTCTTGTAGGCACTCGTCTTAACCGAAAATCAGGTGTTAGCTTAACTGGCTACTCTTAGCTACTGTGGAAAATGTTGAGTTCTGTGAAAAATATCGTGCAATATTCTCAGCTTAAGTTTCATTTAACAAAATTTCACATTTATTGGAGCCCGGGAAAAATTGAAACATAATGACCTGGAAGCACTAGGCCATATCTCAAGAATGCTGCCAGACTGACAACGAAAATTAGTATCGTCTCTCCAATTGACATATAGATAGTGCTGCGGTTTTATTAAGTAAAATAATTCCGCATGAATAGAGCCTATCTTTTTAAGAAAAATGTTTAATTTTTAGTAGTTAACTAAGTGTTTAGTTTTTTATTAATTAATTTTATATGATCTGTGAAAGCAATGTCTAAGCCTTCTATTTTAATTATAGAACCATATTATGGTGGCAGCCATAAACAATTAATTGATACTTTGATAGAATGTAAGTGAAACTAACTTAAATTTATTTTGCATTCCTCTAATTAAAAGTTTTGAACAAAAGGTTTAAATGTTTGTGACTATGAAATTTTTAGCTTGCCAGCTAAAAAATGGCACTGGCGGGCTCGCACAGGAGCGTTGTACTTCTCCCAAATGATATCGCAAAATCATGAATACAAAGTCTTATTCACCAGTTCGGCATTGA
Source organism: Eumeta japonica (assembly GCA_005406025.1). Classification (NCBI taxonomy): domain Eukaryota; kingdom Metazoa; phylum Arthropoda; class Insecta; order Lepidoptera; family Psychidae; genus Eumeta; species Eumeta japonica. Next base: position 11,534 of record BGZK01004442.1, on the reverse strand, counting down.
ATTTGGCAGAACTTTTTAGGATGCCGGCCGGATTTGAATGTGTGCAAAAAAATCGTATACTTTCATGAAACCAGTTAGTATACCCAGTTAGAGAGGTCAAAGAAAGAGATTGCCAATATGGCTTAATCAAATACTCACTTGGTATGATTTGATAATATAGATTATGAAATTAGGATTTTATTCACTTTTAGACTTTAGCCTAGCAGCTGATTATATTATTTTCAATTCTAACTTTAATCGTACTTCCTTTTTGGATAATATTACTCCGTTCCTTAATATACAACCGGATTTGAAAATTAAGCATTTTAGCGCGAAAAACTTGAAAAGAAATGCGAGGTGCTCTACTTCCCCATTAAATTCCATGCCTTCCCAAACAAGCGCCTTATAGTGGGTGGCGATGTACAAATGACATCGTTGACAACAACAGTCAATGCCAATGATTGTTTGCATTTAATATGGCCTCATAGATGGGGAGTATAAAAATCCCAAACTTTGGTTGAAGTTTTATTGGAATTGAATAAACGACAAGTGATTTTAAAGTGACCATATGTGGTGAAAATTATCAAACCTCACCTGAGGTATTTGAGGGATTGCAGGACAAATTGTGCTAAATTGGTGAACTTTGCTATTTGTCGCGGGAGAAATATGTTAAAGCTCTGCTGGACGGCGATGTGGTGATATCGACTGCTGGACACGAATTCTACGGTGTGGCCATGTAAGTATTAACATTGTGTTGCCTGGTAGTCTTTGCTTTCGCTTAACATCTTCCAATCTTAACTAAAATACAAGCTATTCGCCTGTTTTTGTATCGTACTTTAATTTATTTCTCATTATGTGCTTGATTATATAGTTCACAATATTTTGTTAAAAAATTAAAAAAAATATTGAGTGACGATTTAAAATAAAATGAGTGATTTTCTTTATTTATTTATAGGTTAGAGGCAACTATTGCGGTTGCATGCCGATTGCACCTAATAAACTCGTTTATCCGGAATTGTATCCCAAAGAAAATCTTACAATACTTCCAATCAATTAATTAAAATGTTATACAACTGGTGCCGTAATCCGGCATTATTTCGTAAAATGCGGGAGAAGTTTTTGAATACTTTATATTTGAACGTTATTCAGCGCAACATTTAGTACCAAAATATTTGAAAAATTAAGATTTTAATTGAAGGCAACATTGAAGGCGCACTCTGCAAAATGCACAACAGTCCCAATTTTACAAATTGCTGGAGTGCAATATTTCGAATTTAGCATGTAAGTCTGAATTTCTAAAGACTCCAACAAAAATTACATACATATGTATGTATGTATATTTTGGTAAATGAAAAGTTAAGCAGCCAAAGCTTATAAAATTTACGTGTAACAACGAGTATGCTCATAGATGCAGTAGCTGTTCTTAGAACCGCCGAATTGTTTATGCTGTGCACTCATATACGATTATTTTCTACTTCCAGTTCTTGTTTTGTTCAGAGTTGCGCCGTATTTAGCTAACTTTGCAATAAATTGCACAAATTTGCTGCATTTACGATCATACCCAACTTGACCAATTTTAAATAATTAATTATATTATTTGTTGGCAAAATATACCATTATAATAAAAGAATTTTAATAGTTTTTCTTTATAATATATATTACAAATGAATTGTAAATTTGTTTGGCAATCGTTTAACAATATTTTATTATAGCTAGTAGTTTATTTTATTTTGTTATATTCTATTATGCTTAATAATAATACACATTTTTGATTTTGTTTTTACAAATTTAGATGAAGATTTCAAAATTACTGTTAAGCATATATAACATTGATAAAAATAGTATATAGTGCATATAAAAAAGCACAATATTGGATGTTTAAAATGATTCTCTTTAAATTTGGGTGTCGAGCAATAGGACTCTTTAACATGAGTTCGATATTCTTCATCATCATCATGGCATTCACGAAAACATTGAGCACAAAACAGTTCACCATCACATCCTATACAGCGGAATACAGCATCTTCATTACAAATATTACACCATGGCAATTCTTCTGTCTCAACACCAGGCGGCGGTTCAGGTATGCCAGCTGATAGTTCTGCTTCCATATTGTCGGCACTGATTCAGGTAAGCGAACTTGCTAAATACTGAAATTTTGTTATCAATAAACGCTCCAAAAGTGAAATTACTTAAAATATTATCAATCAAAATGAAAGTTGAAATTTGCGGTTTTGATAAACAGAAAACCGATTTAGATTTTGCTTGCAAATATTTTGTTTAGCAAAATGATAATAATAATGTATTAGTTAAAATATAAACCATTTTGATCCTTTGTTTGCATAATTCCATTGAAAACGAAAACAACATTAAATATTACTAGATAAACCCTTCCCGCTGCCGGACAATACAATAACATAAATTTACGTTTAAATAAATCAAGTGACGCGAGCAAGCAGAGTTTATTCCAACAAAATGTAATTCCCATAAGAAAAAAAAATACATTTTACATAAGAAAAACACAACATCATAAAAGTACCCATTCGATGTGCTCATTTCAATATCAGTTGAGTGGTTCTCGAGTTATCACGAATATAGGAAAGCTTATTTTATATATACATTTAGATTATAGTTAATTATACTTCATAAAGCATGAGTAAGTGCACTTTGTAGGCTGACTAGATAAGACTACATACCCAAGATTGTATTAATATTTGTGGATTGCTGTGACTGACTGTACAAACCACCCAACTATATTTTAATATCGGAAATAGCAGAGTGGTTATTTTTTTTAGAATGTTTATCAAAAAAGACAAATAAATTTACCGCTTATTTACCGATTTTATACCTAAAAAATTGATTTTAAATAATCGCTTAAAATTTTACCTTTCCATAATGCCTTTAAGTAACGTCTCATCATCTAATTCATTATCACTGTGTATTAGTATTCGGCGAGCTCGTCGCTCCAGCTATTGTGGCAGCCGTGTCGGATGATATCGGCTCATCCCTTAAAGCCTTTAATCTGCGTTCTATATCGGACAATGTATCTTTTCGTTCCGTTTCCAAGCGCTTGTCCAATTCCCAGCTTCGCCCATAAATTGAGCCAACAATCATTCATTTTTCTGATCACTGCGTTGATCGGTGTTCAAAAGCAAAGTCCTTTTGAATAATCCTTCTGCGGCATACCATTAAGTTTAGATAAACGAGAACGTATTTCATCGTCACTAGGAAATGAAGCAGGATCATGGGCTTTTAAATTCTTTTAAACGTTCTAATATGGCACTGTCGAGATTTTCGGTAATATCTGAATTTTCGGCACTGGAATGTGTGGAGGTGGTGATTAGTTTGGCAGACGACATGGGTTCCAACACTTCACCCACTAAAGCTGCAGAAGGTTCCATCACTAGCAACTCGTTAATATCTTTATGTAAAAATTTGCTCATTAACAGCTCCTTTATTTGATTTTGATATATTGTACCCGGCAAAGTGTCCATATCACTACTTTTTCCATTTCCTGTAACTTTGACAATTTGTCGTAGCATATCAGACACACATTTAATACCTTGTGGTTGTGCTTTGGGTACTGCTACATAGCCGTTTAAGGCACTTTGCACAATACGAATAGCCGCAACTGGGACATCCATACTCAGAATTTCATTAAAAAATTAAATTTGCTTAGTTAATAATTTATAAGCATGAGTCATTTAAATTTATTTGCCTCTTTACAAAATAAGCTATATTTTGCTGCAGCCAAAACAGGACATGATTGTTAAAAATTATGTATCTTCAAATACATACAATTATTTTTGACTCTGTGTTTAATAAAAATTTCTTCACAATAAATTAACTATGTTTGTGTGTATGTACGTACATTAACGTTAAAAATATTTTTATTGACAAAAGAAAATTTTTGGATCAGCTGATCCAACAGCTGCTTAAACAATTATAATCGCAAAGCTGTATTTGGTAGGGTTCGTTAATATAAATTTTTAATATCCGTCCGCTATTTGATAAACAACAAAACTCGGTAATTTTAAAATGAAATTGAGCGTTTGTTGTTTGCAACAGACGAAAGCAGAATCGAATATCTGTAAAGTTGGTTCTGCTTTTCAGAGTTTCGCGCTGAAAAGTCAAACGGAACCTTATTGCAGAGACTACATCGTCCGTCAGTCACAGACTGACTGCTACACAGCAATAATATATGTAAACAGTGTGAAAAGTACCCCATTTTTTGAAAATTAAGCTGTAACTTTTGAGCTATAAGAACTAGATAGCTGACACTTTAAAAGGATGTTGTTGTATCGTTTTAGCTACAAATAATAAATACTCAAAACAATAACAACATAAAACTACGTGGTGTTCCCATACAGCAACTATTTTAGTAATTACATAGGGTAGTGTTTGCTTTGGTAGAATTGTCAATCTTAATACAAAAAAGAACTAGTAATTTGAGCTTTTGAGTGTGATCGGTCACTTTCTTTAATCGTAGGTAAAATGAGCTTTTATGTATTGATTTATGGTTTTTGATAACTTTTGTTTTCATAAATATTTTTTACTGTTTAATAAAAATTAAAAATAACGATTTGTTACTCTTGAGGTTAAAAAGTACTCTCAGAAAAATTTTTTGATACCGAAATGAAAATCACATTCCCATCACTGATGTAAAACTAGGTTTTGTATTGTATATATACACTAAAGCATTAAACACATTCGACACAGCAGCTACCGACTACAATCTGTCAAAAATAATTTACACGCGTTCTTATGGGAGCTGCCATTTAAAAAGCATGTATGTATCTACACCGCATCTTGACCACCGTTGTAGCTGCCGTCAACTTAGATCTAATTCTATTTGTTTTTTGACAACACAAATTAGTGATTTTAATTTCATAAAAAAAGTTATATAAATGATTGTTTAGAGCAATATTTGTATTAATAATGTTTATATGTAAATAATAAGTATGATTTCGTTAAACAAATTTCAAAAAGTGTGTTTTTAAGTGATTTTGATGATGGTAGCTACCGTTTCCAAAATAATTATGTCGCTTACTTTTGATACAAATGTAGCCAGGCTACGGTGTTCGTGTAGTCTGCTGTGTCGAATAAGTTTAATGCTATTTAATGCCATTGCATTGTTCTATATTTTGTTAGTGTAGAGTAAACAAACTCTAAGCACTTAGATGCAATACCATTTGCACAAGATTATGAATTATTGAGAAAACAACATTGTATTGATACAAATTTTTCCAGTTGAAATGGATCTCAGAAAAGGAAGAAAGCGAAGAAATCTTATTTGTTATCAATATACACAGTCTGCTAAAATACTGCAATTCTCTAGTATTTTACTTTTTACATGTATGTACATGTATGTGTGTAGGTACTTTTAGCAACTGCTAATTTTTGTACTTTTTTATTTGCAATTGTTCTCATCTCTTAAATTCTACATGCATGTTGAGTTTCTAAATTAAAACCTTAATCCGTGCCATATTTACTGGATACGTGAGACAAATGCAAACATTTTTGTTTTCCTCTTTTCTTATACACCATTCTTTCAGCTTTTTCTTCAATTTGTGTCTGTTTTTATATGTACATACATACATTTACATATGTATATATTACATATCTTTGAAAATATGAATTCTTAATATTAAAAAATAAAAATTACGTATTAATTTTTTCAAGTTAATGAATGTTTAATTTCACCGCTACAAAATAGCGAACAATTATAGAACTTGAAGAACGGCCCAGTGTGGCGAACTTGAATAGATCAATATGAGACGACACACCATACCCGGAAAACGGAACGCAAACTGAAATGAAGAGAAATAAGCAAGTCAGCTTGCCATACATTTATATTAATTTTCATTGGGCCATAAACAACAAAACATAAAAATTTCTGTCTGTATTTGAAATAAAAATATACTTTTAATTAAAGTATATGTTTTCCATGATTATAGTTATGGTCCATTGTATTTAGAAATTGTCGATTACATCCTCACAATCGAATTTTCATTGATAAACTAGCTGATAGTGTATATGGTCAACTCGATAGTTTTCCATGGCTGACATTTAATCCGAACATTTTCTTACAAAAAGTGATTTAACAGAAATATACACCACGATTCTAACTAGTTTTAGGACACCTCTGAGCGAGTCAAATGTATGCCCGACCCCAATAATTTTTTCCTTGCTGCGGTCTTAACTAGTCTCATTGAATCTCTAGAGGAATCAATTGTATGATAGACCCTATTATTCTCTCTTATCTTGTTTTTAGATTTGCTATCATGCAAAACTATTTTTAAGTTCTTTCCATCGTCATAATTAAACCCAATGTGAATTTCAAAACATGATTGTACCTGCCAATAATTTTCTATTCACAAAATTTTTCGAAACATTCCCATCCCGTATCTAAAAAATGCATAAATATACACAGTGCAACACGAAAAATATAACCACTACCTGATAAAAGACCAACAACAAAAGACACGTGTCTATAAGTTTTGCACCAAGTCCTGCACTTTTTCTTAAAGGGAACTAAAGATTCGGAGTAAAAAACTGATCACTTTCTTGCAAACTACATATTTAGAATTTTGATTTATTTATTGAAGCAAGATTGTAGATTCTGTCATAAAAACAAAAATCGTGAATATGTATGTATATAAAATCAAAACTTTTCTTCTGAGGTAAAAATCGCAAAATACTTTTTCCCTTTTTTAGGCTAATAGGTATCAACTACAAAATTGTATGCAAGCCCTCAAATTAAAAGTTTAGGAATATACGAACTCTTAGGAATGATTCTTCTTAACACTGTTTAGGTAGCCCACAGGCCCAATGGTCTCTCTATGCCAGAATACTATATAGTAAATGTGATATTGTGAGTTTCTGTTTTCTTACAAAAATGCTGCCACAGTCGTGGAATGGAATCAACAGTTAGATGTACATAAACAAAATTCAAGCTGCTCTATCTCAAAAGAGAATAAAAATACTCTATTATTGCTCTGTTGAAAAATATCAAGTGCTTTAAGTATAAAACAACTAAAGGCAAGCGAAATACAACAATATGTTTGTCTTGTAGGGCATGGTGTATAAAAGGGTCTCATCGGTGGTGTCAATGTCCATTGTTAAAATGCTCTTCAGGTAATTTCCTTGAACCATGAACTTAAATATAACGTTACATTGAATTTTTGCAGTTCATTTGTTTTTAATTTTTGGCTTTCGTTTTGACTTAATCATCAGCTTAGTCATATTTGATGGCGGTGAGTGTTGACGTTTCTATGTATTAAATGTGTGCAGCTGTAGTGAAATCTCTTGCCACACATGATTCAGCCGTGAATTGTTATTACATATTTAAGAAATCTATCTCGCTAAATATTGCTTTAATCGCCGAAATAAGCAAATTTTGATATAAAAATGATTGACTATTTTTTTTAATGTTTTTACAATGCTTGATAGCATTAAGGAAATGGAAAATGAATTTCAAATGATTTTATAAAAAAATAAAATATATATTAATGGCATTAAAAAAATTTGCTTCTTAAATTTCCACTTGTTATCAACACTTTTTATATTTTTCAAATCATTTAAAAATTGTTCTAAACAAATAAGTTGCAATTGTATTACTACGTTTAAAAACTGTATTTCATGATGCGCTAACTTTTTGCAAGCTATTCCTAAATTAAAGTCAAGTGAAAAGGCGAGCAAGAAAGAAGAAAATCAGCAAAATACTTCATATGTACATCTCTAATATATATATGTTTACATATGTATATGATTGCGGCTTTGCAATAAAACAAGTCTTCGTCATACATTTTCATGACTACAAATTTCTCTATTCTATTGTAACGTCACGTATTTTATTAAGTGCTTAACAAAATTCTACACAAACGAACGAACGTCTGGTGTAAGCAGGTACATTTGTTATGAATTTAGACATTTTATGTTATTCTATAGAAAGAAAGAATGAAAGTTAACAATAGTAGTGATAATTTTATTCGTTTCTTTTTCTCAGCTGATACGTTTGTTAAATATGTGTTCGTATGTATTTTTCTCCAAATGTCAGGTACAAATGCTTTAACTTAATCAAAGTCATCTTGTCTTGTCTCTTCTTTGCACATACACATGTATGTGAAATAGCCATTTACTGTTTTTGCACTTGTTGCAGCTTTGGGTAATAAATGCGTTTAAAGCAAGTAATATGTGACAGATTGTTAGTTAAATTGGTTAATTAGGAAAAAGGATAAAGAATTCTTTCATAATTAAAGGCAAGAGTGTAGCAAGTGTGCACAGAAATAAAATGATTTTTTTTTCATAATCACAAAGAAGATGCGTTAAATTAGCAAATAAATGGTTTGCAAAGGAATGCACATACATATTCAATAAATAGTTTCACGTGCCATCGTCTTGAACATGATAGCGGCAGAGCAACGGTGATAGTATTCACATTCTGCATGTGGCGATAATGTTCATGTTCACAATAATATTTGATGGTCAACCCTCATGGCGAACATCGATGTCAGAGTATGGCCGAAACAAGGCATGTAATGGTCCTCATTACAAGCGATGTTCGACATCATGTTCATACCAAGCGCAAGTCTAATGCTAAGAACACAACTGGAACGAACAAGGAATTTCGTTCACCACGACTAATTCGTCGGTAACATTTGCTGTAAAAATTCGTCGTATGAATCCATAATTACGGCGAATAAATAACATCTGAATCTGTGCTGATAGAGTGACCCCAGGAATAAATAGGAATGAGGTGCTTATATTACAGCAAATACATAGTACAAGATAATACAAACGTATGCACGTCCAAAAAATATTTTTTTTGTATTTTTATTAATAATTGAATTTATTTTGATATTTCCTTCATTGTTTTTCCATAAACAACACCAGTATATGAAACTGGTCAATTGCTACTTTGTGTCGTTGTTCGCCGGCGTTTGCAAGAAGCAACTATTCAGTGCTAGCCTAGCCGCGTATGCCGGAATTTTTCCGAATGTATTTTTTGTTGACGACGAATATTCGTCGTTCGTCCTAGTAGTGTATCTAGCATAATGGAGACCCCTAAGCTAAGTCTCGGTTCACACATAAAATTTTTCTTTCAAGAAACTTTTATAATTTCATTGGAAACTTTCGCACACTGAATGAAATTCAAGCCAATTTCATAAGTTTAACTAACATAGACGAATTGCAGAACAAAGAAGAATTTCAGAGTACATAAAAGTTTTGTACTGAAATTTATTCGTTTCACTTCTGTTACCCCCTATTACCTGTCAACACAGAATTTAATGAAAGAAAAATTTCATGTGTGAACCGAGACTAAGAGTATGTGCTAGAGATATGTGCACGTGAATAGCTTTAGGATCGCACACGCACATTCAATTCTTATATATTAGCAGTTCGCTCCAGCTACGCATAAATTGAAAAAGGGTTTTAAAAATAGGCGTGGCAAATTTGTCTGTTTTAAAACCAAAGGGGTTTGGGGAATATTTGAAAGAAAAATATAGAAACCTGTTCAGTCATTCTTCGTTTTAAATAAATAAAAGAGGTCGTTGAAAATGAAGTGGTAAAATTTTCTATTAGTAAAAGAGTTATTGCAAACATCAAAGGCAATCTTCGTATTATGTAAATTAGAAAAAAAAAGCGTGGCAAACTTTTATTTTCCTAAAACTCTAAGATGAACACTTGAGATAAAAATTGAGAAAATTCTTCCAGCCATTTTTGGCTTTAAATAAATGAAATTAGGTGTACGGAAATATGCTCCTGCTCAAATTAAACATAACCACTGTACACCGGGGAAGGAGTAGCTTTTTTAACGGCAAAGGAATTTTTTAATCCGGCCCAGTGGTTTTCGGTCTCAAATCTTTATAATATTACGACTGTATTCACAAAAATGTTTGAGGTTTGATAAATACAGACAAGTATTGCATAGAAACTTGTCAAATTAAAGCTTAATAAACATGTAATATAATTGATAATATATTTAATATACAGATATACCTTACATACATATCTAGATACATTCACATTTAATTTAAAATGTTCATTTTGTATCTTCAATAGGTTTGGCGTTAGAAGGGCAAATTATATTTTACATTTTTATCAGCAGCGAAAACATCATTAGGACACATTCAATTTTGTGTGTGATGTAAAGCATTAATGCATGCAAATAGAAAAATCACTGATTCATTCATAATTGAAATAAAAAATATTCCAAATGATATTTGAGCAACGCCACATACATATGTATACCCCACCATAACTTGGTAGACGTCAATATAATCTCTGATAGATTAAAAAAATTTTAGATTTAGACGAATAAAAAGTTTATTTTATTTGTAAATACAAACTAATGTTGTTGTAATTTGAAGTGTTTTTATTGCATTTAACGTTTGGTATTCGCTGTGTAATTCGAGTGTCGCCTACTTGTCAAACTGTTTAACAATTGGCTTTCTATACATAAATCAAATAGAATAAAAAAACACTGAAGGAGAAATTTGATGTTATGAACATTAACACATAAACTCTTTAATTTCATTGATTTCTTTGACGTCAATCATTTTGTATCTTTTACATTTTTTAACGTTTTATTGCTTTTTTTTTTAATGTACTTAATGACATTTACGCTTCTGGAAATATACATATGGCGAAATTTACCTTTTATGATTCCCTACAAGAACAATGACGGTCATTTGACCGGTCAAATGACCAACATTAATGACGAAATTTCCATCATCGCGTAGAACAAAGTTTCTATCATTTTATTAAGGCCGATGTGAGAAAAATGACCGAAACTTTTGTGTACATGTGATTTTGCGTTCTTTTCTAACTCATACAGTTTGGCGTCCAAAGAATATATAGCCGAACTGCTCACTCTAGGCAGTGATGACAAAAAATGTATCACTACTGACTGAAGTTTACTTGTTAGTGCTGATACAAAACTAGTCACAGGTGACCAGTAAAGGCTGATAAAATATTGGTCATTGCTGACTGCAAATAAAACACAAAGTATTTGATTTCAATATTAAAATGCTTACATATATTTGTGTAAAAGAAATTATATAAATAAATGAAAATAAAAGCATCCAAAAATAGGTCATAGCATCCTGTTCGAATCATGAATTCCGGCATTTGTTCAAATTTCCCCTTTTTTACATAAGGAATTAAATGTGCCTAAAAGAAGACTTCTGTATAACCAAATATAAAAACTTCATAATCATAAAACTATACTTATCTTTTCAAAATTTGTATTTAATGTTTTTATAATTTATTTAAAGTGAATAACACTTTTATATATAATTAATTTTCTCTTAAAGTTCTTATTTTATTTTATATTATTCTTCACACTTCGTCAACTAATGTTTATGGACGCCACAAAAATAATTTTCCGGGAATTACAAAATTTAAACGTCAACATATTTGAAAAATGCAACCCTTCGTCAACAATGATGGAAATTTCATCAAGAATGACTGTCATATGTTCTGTCAAGTTATAAATGTATTAGTAAATGGTTTTTGTATGTATTAGTTTCGGTCATTCATTTCTTGTAGGG
>BGZK01004441.1:0-13673 GCA_005406025.1 Eumeta japonica | reverse complement strand
GAAATGTTTTCTTCTTTTCATTAATATTGTTGCAATATATATTTTTTTTATGCAACAGGATTTTTTTGCTGAAGTCAGGTGTGTACAGACAACCACATAATGTTCATGTTCAATCAACAACTACTTACATATCTTGTTTGTGGGTACCACTACCACTATATCATGTTTATAAACTGGTTTATGTTGTTTTGTTGTTACAGTTTGTCCTAAGCGCTCCCAGGTAATTTTTCCATAAAACTGACCAGCCAGTTTGTATGAATGAATGCTTCCACCGGACAACTTAAAGCGGTGTCACGTAAATATTTATTTAGAAAAATAATAAACATCTAGCTTCTCCAACCTCACTCAAAACATAACTTTTTTTATACTTTGAATTTTGTAAATTTTTTTTATTGATAACAAATTATTTTTTATTTTTTTGAGTTGTCATAATTTTTCTTAAGAATATTCCAGTTAAATATTTGCGCTTAAAGTGACTTAAAGAAACCCTACAATATCTTAAAGCCACCAGCCTACACCAAGGCTTTGCTTTTGGTTTAAAGTTTTTTCTTGCACTAGCTCATTTCAAAGTCTCTGTCCATCTCAGTTATATAACACCTTGACTTGTTGTTTGTTAAAATTGTTTGCAGTGTTGGGCTGTTTGAAACAGGAAGGACTTGTTTTATATTTCGAAAAACAATAATGATATAATAAAAATAAAACAAAATTATTGGAATAAATTTTGTACAAAATCAAAGTGGTTGTTATTTTTGTTCTTTTGGTTTTATGGCCAATACATTTTCTTTAAACAACAAAAACAGTTTAAGCGGTTTACTTGGTTTATTATTTTATTTTATTAATGTTTTTTGACATTTTATTATTTATTTTATTACTTTAAATAAATGATATTTGCAATAATATTTATTAAAATCATATTAAAAAATCAAAAACTTAAGACAAACCAAAAATTAAATTTTAATTAAAATGTTTTTTTATACTGAAAATACAATTTTACTTAAATTCAACGAACTGCTTTCAATTCATTAAAATTTTCTCTTATTTAATGTACCATATATTTGATTCAACAGAAAAATTCATTAAAATTCAACGTAAAATTGTATGTAAATATGATCTAAATGTTGAAACCATTCATTGGTTTCAGTCGTTGAAAAATACAATAAATCGATGTTTTGATTCAACGTACAATACGTCGAATTTTATGAACACATTCATTGTTTTATAAATAAAGTTGATATACACACAAAATTTTATAAAAGTTAAAATTGTTTTAAGGATCTATTAACTTGAATTAATTAAGTAATCGTATTGATTTTATGTTAAAAAGGAGAAGATATTTTACTCAACGAACAAAAACATTGATTTATAGAAATATTACATTAATTTTAATTTTTTCCTCATTTCAACGTTACAATTCCTTGATTTTTTAAAGCGATATATAGTACAACAACCACAATATAAAATAATGAGCAAAAACACATAATTTATTGTAAATAAAGAAAAACTAATGAATAGGTTCATTGAAATCAATGAAAATATTCATTGGATCAACGAATAAAGTTCTGAAATTCAACGAATAAGTTCATTAAATCAATGAAAATAGTCATTAATTTCAATGAACTTTACATGGTCAAAGATTGATTCATTAAAATCAATAGTTAACTTCAATGAATAAAGGAACAGTTTCAACGTATGCATTCTTAACTTTAACGAACTGGTACATTAAATTCAACTAGTCAATGATTGGCATACGTTAAGTTCAATGAATCTGTTTCTTAGATGAAAAATAATGAAAATTCGTTGAATCAATGATTTTTTTTCGTTTATTTTATGTGCCTTTTTGGTTCAGTGTACAAATTTATTGTGTGTAACATTAGGCATTGCGTAGATAATTTTAATATATTGTTCAGATATTCACTTTAATTAATTTAATTAATTAATTTGTTAACATTTGGTATATTTACCTTTCAAAATTTCAATTAATAATTGAGCAATTAGTAGATAATTGTTCAATTATTAAATAAAATTTAAAGTAATACTTTTCTATAAAAGGTTTTACTATTTGTATCAATATTAATAAAGAAAACATGGCTAAGAAAATTTGACAATTTTTTTTAAACAATTTTCTGCAGGTATTTTGCTAATTTTTATCAATTTTTTTATAGAAAATTCAAACCTTTTATAAATTTAGAAAATATTTGACTATCTTTATAGGAGAATTATTGGATTACATGGTCCAAAAGGTATTTTTGCAGGTATAGACCATTTCATTGTGCTTAAGTTTTCAGCGATTTGGCAACACTAGAACATTTTTGGAGTACTTTCATATGTGGTATAAATTGGTGCTCTATTCAGTAGTGTAATAGAACAGTTCGAAACTGGGTCTTAATGAACTCAGGGAGAAGTTTTACGGAAATACAACAATGTAATGTGGTTACAGAATCCTAGGACATTCGCAATGTAAAACGGAGTATTTTTTTTTCAAACATTTCGACTACTTTTGGAATACTCCTACTACATTATAGAGTACACGCATGTAGAAAAGTTACGCAGTTAAGCAAGTGAATTTTTTAGAATAATGAATGGACGGTTGGTTGGGTTGACAATGTTCATTGATATGTTTTATGTGTGTTAGAAAATTAGGTAAAAAATTTTTATAAATAAAAATAGGTTGAGCATCAAAATTTTCAAAATAAATAATATTTAACTACATGCGTTACTTCTGGTATGGCTTAAAAGCTAATTATAATTAAAATTCTAATTGTCATTGATTTTTTGTTTAATTTTCCCTTACTAATTTCATAATCGTTTCCTTATTACAATTTTGAATGAAATACCATGTTTAGTTTTGAATATTAAGATTATTTAAAGCTTTAATATATTCATTCATTCTCTTGTTCATAATTATTGTAATTGTTAAGACAGCTTTGATTTTTGTCTTGACACATTAAATACTTGAATATCATTAAGATTCTAAAATTCAATTGTTGATATAGTTGTTATGGCTGGCAAGCGACAAAATTCTAGCATAAATTTGCTGATTAAATAAAAATGTTTCTATAGGGTGAAAAGAACCAACCAAAAAACTTTACTTTCTCTTTTGCCTTTCCTGTAATTCCAACTGTTTAATATTTTGTGCGCTAAATAGAATTTTAGTTAAGTTTTTTCGTTAAAAGAATATTTAAGTTCCAAATGTTCTAATTTCTATCTTGCCAACCAAATCTTAGCCCCTCTCCTTACTCCATTTAAAAACTACACAACCAAAAAATATATATATATATATACATATGTATATATACATATAAATGTTTAAATGTCATACGATATGCAAAGCAAAGAAATAAACAAAAACAAACTACTCTGGTTGACGTTTATGCATTGTCAATCATCAAAACGATTTATTGCTTCAAACTGAATTAATATAACTGGAAGAAAAAAAAATTGTAGAAAAAAATTACTAAATGAACTTTTAGGCCTGAAATAGTTTAGAAATCGTTACTTAAAATGCAAAAATAAAATACATATAGAAATAAAAACATGAAAAAAAAACAACTGAACATTTTTTAACACCATTTTAGCATTTTTAAACGATGAAGAAATAATAAAAAAAAAATAATTTAAATTCACTACACTACAAAACATTAAATTTATCTAGCGAACATTTATTAACATATTGCATACATAATTTACATATAATATTTACATATGTTATTTTTGAACACCACTTATAAAATCAATAAAATGAATTCATTGATAGAAGAAGTTCGTTCAAATTTAACAATTCAAATATTTTTTTTCATTCAGCGAATGGAATTTTTAATTCAAATATTAAAAGTTGAACTTTCAAATTAGCAAATTAAAGGAGGAATTATACATACATGCATATGTACATATGTGTGTACAAATGTTTTTATGTATAATTGAATTTTTTTTAAATGTTTCTTTCGTTGTTAAAAGCTTTTTTTTTTTTTTTTGAGAAAAAATTTTTTCGAAAGGTATTTATCAATAACCTTTATTAAAATATAAAGTAACAGTGTCAAAGGGTTGATTTCGTTTATAATTTTTTATTATAATTACATTGCGTCTCTATACACTTAAGTCCCAGGTAGAAACGCCCGATGTATTTTTCCAAGTCGACTTTGTTTTATTTTTTCGCAAAATTTTGATTAATTGAAAGGTTTTACGTTGATATAGCTCATTTGCTGCAAGAGGCAGCAAGTCAAAAAAATACTTTCAAAGTTTTCAATTGACTTTCAAAGAAAAGTATTATGTATTAGAGCACCAGGTACCATATCAATATTCTCAATACTTTCGAAGTTTTTTTTCATAAACAAGTTTAAGGAAAATTTTCAATAAAATGCAGCTTTGTTTGAAAATCAACTCTCAATTTTTCTGAATAAATTAATAATAAAAACAAATTCAAATAATTTAAAAGAACTTTTGAGGTATACAGAAAAACATAAATTTCGTATTCTATTACTAAATTCGTAATCCCAATTAATTTTTTGATTGCGATAGCATCTATCACAAAATTGTCAAATTTAAATACCACAATTCGTAAAAAGTAATAAAAATAAAACGTTTTTTTATTAAATTATTATACTATCTATAAAAGGCAGTAATAGAATATGACAAAACATTTTACTAACAAATATATCTGTATATATGCATGTAATTATATATATATATATACTGAAAATATCAACAAAATAATAATAATCAAAACAATTATTAATATTCTATATAATATAAATATTGTTAAATAAAAAATAATAGTTTATATTTTATGTGTGTACTTATTTTAAATGTACTTTTCAAAAGGGTACTTTTTAAAAGATTTTTAATACTTTTAAAAGTAATTTTTTAAGCTATGTTTCATTTTCGAAGTTTTCACATATATATTTAAAGGAGTTTTCTTTAAACAGAGTACTTTTACAAAATTGACTTTTTTTGAGGATTGTCTTTTAAGACCACTTTTAAAATGCACTTGTTTTAAATATAATTTAATGAGGCATAAGTTTTGTAAAACATACATATTTTAATGTTCATATTTTCTTTAAAGCTATTCCAACAAGGTAATTTAATTACTATTTTTTTTTTTTTAAACAAAAGTAGTTTTTTATGGGGTACTTTCTGACAATGATAGCATTTTTGTCATAAATAAAAGAAATACTTTTGAAATGTAAACTTTTTTAAGCGTGAAGTTGTTTAAAAGTAGTTAAAAAGCATATATAATTTGAACGATTCGTATAGCCCATTCACGCGTCACATATTTCGCTCTGTTTAGCTCACAGAAACATGATTATGAAATGCACCTCCTCGTGTGCATAGGCATATTAAAAGATAATTTTTAAGATTTATGTATTTTTCTGAACTTCATCATTTTTGGAAAACATTTTCAGTTTTATTACTTGGTACGTTTTCTTCTTAACTAAGCTCTGTTTAACAAAGTGCTATTCTTAAAATGTATCTTGTTTAATTTGAATCGAATGATTGTTAAAATCAGACAAAATTTTTAAAGAAAACTCGCGTTAAATTCGTAAACAACTTGCTGCATTTGTTTTATACAATAAATATTAAATTTATATTGAACTCTTTGTTTACTTTACCTTAATGCCAGATAAAACTGATTTTATTTGAAAATTTTACATTTTTCGATCGTTTGGCAAACAACTGACAAAAATACATGTCTATGCACATTTAATAGATGGTAAAATTTTGTATACACACTTTTCGGGTAAATATTTTTGCTGCCTTATAAATTATGTAAACACAAACATTTAGTAAAGGTTTTATAGACATGCTTATATCTTCTTGTTTATGCTTATACGTCGATTTATATGCATTTTGATACTTAAGCTTTCAAGCCAACAGCACTCATTTAAAGGTTTTGTAATAATTTATTCTTTCATGTTTTTCTTTAGATTTCTTTAAACTGGGGGAAAAATTATGCAAAATTGTGACAGAAAATTTAATTTTTGTTTGTAAAGGGATTGCATTTTACGACGCTGAATTTCTTTTAAGTTTGGTGATAGTTTATATACTTTAGCATTTAAATTTAATGAGAATCTTGTTTAGGAAAGTTAATGAGCGTTTAAGTTATCAAATAATTCGTGATTTCTTGTTTCACAGTCATGGATTAAAAGAAAAAATGAATTAGATGACATAATAGTTGTTTATATATAAAGAAAATATTAATTGTAATAAAGGTTTTCCTGAGACTAGTTTAAAAGAAAGAAAAAATTTATTTCAATTCAGAACACTTGAATTTTTACCTGTTGCTGTCATTTTAATTTCAACTTGCTTAAAATCGGCAAATATGCTTTTTAGGAAATTTTTCTTTCTTCAACAAATTTATTAATTTCGTATATTGGATCTTGGCTTGAGATTTTTTAGCCTATCTTCTATTTTCACACTTGTTCGTAAGAATTCAAAAACAATTGCGAAATTAGAATTATGTTTTCTTTACTATAGGATCACCAATACTAGGTCATTTTTGCTTTTAATCAGTTTATTTGTAAGTTTTCTGTTAAAATTTACGTAATTAGAAAATTCGAAAAATGTTCGAAAATTCGAAGTTAATTTCGAATTTCGTAACAACGTTAAAATGCCTAAAATTTGCAAAAATTAAATTTAAAATGAGTGTACTAAAATATTTTCCATGGTTTGGTAGCTGTTTTCGAATTTAATCTTCGAAAATAATTTAAAGTAAAGATAAATCAATAATTGACTTGTATACCACAAATTCTTTATATGTTGTTATTTGGGCAAGGGAATTCTAGAATTTTGTGGAGATCTTTAATATAAACATTTTGGAAATCTGAATTAAGATACAAAAACCATGTTTTAATTTTTTTTAATTTCAATTGTTCAAAAAATTCCACTAATATGTAATTTTAATTGCAGTCGAGTCTTCTATGAAAAAAGTAAGTTTTGAAATGTTTTGAATATTCAACCTAAATTTTAACGCCTTTTCAACATCTAAATTTTTGCTCATTCAGAAATTTTCGGAAGTTCAAATTTCGTGTCGATTTCACTTTTAACTATAAGAAATCAAGATTTTTTGCAAAATAAAATTTAGAGATATTTTACAAATTGACTTTCGATCTAACCACAAAGAATTTTAATAAGCATTTCACATATTTTGGAGTATTCAAAAATTTGTTTCTAATTTTGAATTTACTTTTTTCCAACAAAATATAATTAAAAACAATTTTTCTATACTTGATTGTTTGTAATAATAATTTCATAAGCTTTCGAATATTCGAAACCAACTTCGAATTTACTTAATAGAATTGACGCCAGTCTTGCATACTGATTTGAACATGATTTGAAATTTTCGAAATATTAAATGTCAGGATTTCTTATGGATCAACATTATTTTGAAAATTAATAATTAATTCTTATTAATTTCTAGTCTAAGCTAAATTACAAAGTTGTGTCTACTGATATTTTTTAATTTTGTGGTTTTGGAATATTTGAATCCAATTTCGAATTTATATCATACAATAAGCAACCATATTTTGATATTTTCGAAATTTCAAACGTTTTGATTTTATGTGGATCAACAGAATTTATTTTTGAATATCTTTAAGTAGACAATTTCAGTAACTGATTAAATCTGAGAAAATTGCAAATTTGCCTACTGATAGTATCGAGGTTTTCTAATACTCTAGCCCAATTTCGAATTTACTTGATAATTAATAAGCCACCATATTTTATCCTTGAAACAAGCGCGCAAAACAATGTCACATATTGATTTGAGGCCAAACCGTAAAGGTCGTATTTAAGACAATTTGATATTTTCGAAATTTCGAACTCAAGATCCTATTTATGTGAAACTACAATGAACTGAACTTTAATCAAAAATATATTATATGTTTCTCAACAAGTTTCAATCTAGCCTGTTAATGATAATTTCGTAAGTTTTGAGTTCCTTAAAATTCGAACTTATTGTCTAATTCACTTGGAATGGTAGCCAACCACAATTTTCCATAAAAATTTAATTTAAATCCAATTCAAAATTAGAAACTGATAATGATTTTAAAGGTTTTCAAAAAACAATGATTTTTATTTATTACATTTCAAATTTTCTTTACACCCAAATCCACATTGTAAATTGAACATTTTCAATAATAATTTATTACAGCTAAAAGCATATTCTGCTTTTGAATATTTCATTGACTAATCGTTATCACAGTCATTCCATTTATTTATTTAAAGGGTAAAGTCGAATAGTCATTGATTTCATAATTTTGCTATTAGAATTATTAAATAAGCAATTGTCCATTTAAGGTTTGCTTAAGTTTAATGCAAATTTATGTTAAGCTGGCATGCCAAGTTTTTTTTCTTTATACTTATAAATCAAACAGCTGATTATTTGTTTACTTCGCTTTAGTTTTTGAGTTCAAAAAATATGTTTTGTCATTTAATTATAGCGTCTTATTGAGAAGCACATGCTCATACTTTATTTGATTGAATTGATGTCATATAATTGATGATGATGGTATTGGAAAACAAAAGTAGGCGTGTTGCCTTATTTGAATTTGACGTTTCTAATAGTTTACAACAATAAATAAATATGTTTGTATAACATGGTAACAGAAAAGAGTGATAGTACTTATACATAAATATACATAAGACAACAAAATTTTAGTTGCTGCAAAACAGTGTTTGTATTCGCAATACAAATACAGAGAATACTTGCTGCAGTCAAAGAGTGGAAATCTTTCAATACAATCGACCTTTGAAGAAAACAACTAACTAAATAATACCAATCACTTCCCCTTTTCATTAAGCCAAAAATTAAAACCAAAAAATAAATAAAAATCCCATTTTAAAACGTCGACATCCAGTCAACACATTTCTCAAACGACAACTTTCAGGCAGACGTTTTAAAACAAAACCAAAACAACGACAAAAACCTATTTGATGTCTATTATTGATTCAAAACAAGATCTTAATTGAATTGCATGCAACTTTTCAGGAAAAATAAACAATAAAAATTTGACTATTGGCATGTTACAGGAAAAAGAAAATGTTCAAATTTTTAAAGTTTGTCACACAATTTTTTTTTAGAAAATTATAAAAGCTGCTAAAGATAGCAAAATGTATTTGGCAGTAAATACTGTTTCGAACTTCATCAAAATTTAGGTAATAAAATATTCGAACTAAAGTTCTAAGTGCATCAAAATTGTTTCGATCTTTATACACATAAATATATTGTTAGGGTCTTATTAAAAAAAATTATACAACGTTTAATAAGCTGTTATGTGAAAATATTCCATAGAAATTTATCAAATTAGAGATTATTAAACGTTGTATAATTTTTTTGAATAAGATCGTTAAAATTTAAACACCTTGAGATATATTGGAGTGTCCAAAGGGCAAACTTTCTCAAACTCAAAAATTTTGTCAAATAATTCGAATTAACTCAATTTTGACATAAATTCTTTTGAAGCTGTTTAGATCAAAAATATTTTATTTTATATGTGTAAATATTTTTTTTATTAAACTATATAAAACTAGAGATTTTTCTTAATGCATAAATTTTTTAGCAATTGTGTTTGCCACACATGGAAAGATTTGTGATTTTTATAGCAAAATCTTGTCAGTTTATTAAATTTATGTATTGCGTAAGATTTTTAACAAATTTCAGCAAAGTTCGAAAATTCGAACAGAAGTTCGAAAATTCGAAAATGTAATTTTTTTATACATCATAGTTTACGTGTTTTAATGAAGATAGATAAATATGAAAAATTTACTAATAAACAATTTCGAACATGAGATTTTATTCAAAAAATAAAATAATGTTTCAAAGAATTCAAGACTTTGTAGGGTATTCCAACTTAATTTCAAATTTTTCGCGACGTAATGAATTTGATTAGCATTCTTTTCTTTATTATTTATTTTGATGCCGTCAGCATTGCATGCAACAATCTGATCACTCTTTCGATGCTTTGTATTTTGTTCTCCTCCCTAAACTATATATTTTATAAAATGTAACAATTTCATTGAACGAAAACAAAAAAAAAACATTATATATATTATTTTGAATAACGATTTTAGTTCTTAAAAATAAAAAATATTTTAAACACATACATAGTCGATACGAAAAATTTTAAGGAAACCAAAGAAATAGGAAAACTAAATAAAACTTGGCCCATGCATTGATGCAATTTAAATTACAAATATTGGTCATTGAACTCAATTCACAATACACTTCTTCAGAGCAACACTCCACATTTTTTTCTTCAATTTGTTTCCTCTTAATTCTATTTGGTGATTTAAAACACAAAATTCAATTTAAAAAATAAATGAAAAATGAGCAAAAAAAAAATTAAATTAAATATTTGAAACTAGAAATTATTTGAGTTGTTGCCTTCTAGTTTTGCTGCTGTTGTTGTATTTGTCACAATGTTTTTCTATCTTTTTTTTTTCTTTTTTGTACATATAATGTCTATTCGAATCGACCTATTGTCAATTGTTAGACGCGACGTTTGATGTGTCAATTTAGACAATTTCTTGATTGTACCACTCGCTGCTGTTGTTATTCATTGTATTGTTTGCCAATTTTGATTTTAATTTTTTATTTCTAATTCGAGAAACGTAGGGGAAAAAATCAACAAAATTCATTCTTTAAATTCTCAGTGACGACATATTTTTTTTTTCTTCTTATTTAGGTTTTGGTATGGTTTTCGCTGTAGTCATTAATTTGAAATTGTAAAATAATTTAATTGCGGATGTGGAATTCTTTCATATTAGTACAAATAAATTTGTTCAATACATAATAAATACAAACAAAATTGAAAAGTTCGTTTATTGTCTCATCAAGACGCCATTAGTGAGTAAGTGAGTGGCCAAAATTTATTGGGATACGTGTTAGAAATTTGTAATAATTAAAAACACCAAAATTAAAAGCCAGTGGAGGTCATGAAACTATACACTTAGTGGTAGAAGTTAAGCTAAAAAGCAAAATACATGAAATATAGTTTTAATATTTACACAGTGAAAAGAATCTCGAAATGAGTAGACCAGACCATTTGGAAGGCCTAACATTAGCCACAGTTAAGTTTTTCTCAAAAAAAAAATAAATAAAAACAATTATAAATTTTTAGACGAGTGGAAGGACAACTTCTGACTAAAATACACTATTTTGGGAAATTCGTATAAAAATGTAGTATATTTTATAGGTGTTGGTATGTGAAATATCCCATTGCCTCTTCCTCTGAATTCGCATCTATAAGTTTAGCGTTCAAATGCCAAGTCTTAAGCACATTGGAAAATTGTCAAAAACAAACATATATATATATATTTTTTTTGGTATATAAAAATAAAATAAGTTATGAAAAACTTGAAAAATTATCTGACCCAAATATTTCGTATATTCGAAGTTTTGTTTAGTCCCTCCTGTATTAGCCTAAATCGAATGATTTGCTCTTGCTTTGCTTCTTTTGAGCAGCAGTTGGGCACCGATTGTTTCGTCGTTTTGTCCCAGTCACAGTTCTTATTCATGTTTTGGAAACAATATGGAATTTTGATGAATAAGTTCTTTTTTTTTTGTTTATTTGCGGTAGATAAAAGCAGCAGATAAAACTCAGAAACTAAAAGTGGAAAATGGTCCTTCGAACCAGCCAGTTCATGTTCTTGACCTATTTCCTGACGATGCAAGGCTAAGGGAGTAATTGCTTTAATTTTATTCTTTTTTTAATATGGGACTTTTAATATCAATCTTTGAACAATAGACAAAGCTTGCTTTAACGTCAAAATTCGTCCTGATATGCTGAGTCATGAAAATTCGATGCTACTCTCAAAATTACCTTTTATCACTTTGCAGAAAAACTTTATTATAACACTTTTATAATTTTCCCCAGAACCTGATCTATTGTACAAAAAGGCTTTGCGACTCCTTTTGCTTTTTTTTTATTGCGCTTGCTGACAGTTTATCATAAGCTTCAATTTTTGCCCTCTCTTTCACAGACAATGTTCTTCTCAGAAGAAAACTGCGAGGTGATGGCTTGCAGTACCCACTTAGCACCATTAATGATTGCAACTTTGTTTGTACTATTGCAATTTCTTGTGTGGTCCTTCGAGCCGTTTGTATATGAAACTTGAAAATGCTGGAGGAAATAAATTCAAAGCCACAGCTTGTTGTAAAATTAAAGAACGAGATCAGGAAAATGTTAAACAAATTGTGATCATAAATTATATTTTTTTAACTTGGTTTCATAACTAATATACAAATACGTATTTTGGAAACAAATAAATTTTATCAAAATAACATCTGTTATCAGGTTTCAATAGCGCAACAACACTTTAATTGGTCGAGAAAATTATGTGGTTTTGAAATACAAATTGTATTATTATCAGTATTAGGAAATGTTTATGATCGGAACAATTGTTTAAGCTACTTATCATATGAAATATCATAATATTCTTTTCAAATGTTGCTATAAAAATTATGTCAATAACAGCATAATAACATAAAGTTTATTAGCTGATTAGCAGGAATAAACGAAGTGAAACAAATAAAAAGAAAAAAAAGATATGTAGTATGAAGCAACAATAATAAGCGTACTCACAGTTTCGAAATAACATTGCAAACAAGGCGAATTTATCACTAATACAATACAATCCTTAACAACACAATATTTTAATTAAAAAACGAAAGAGCAAGTAATTTTTGCAAAAAAGTAGTAGAAAATGACAACAATGATTTGAACAAAGGCAAAACAATGAAAACAGCTCAAAGGAGAAATCACCTTGAAATGAAGTCGTCTCTACCATCTATATAAAACTAAACGTGTGGTTGTTTTTTGAGAGGTTCAGCCTCTAGACCGATCTTCCTAAAAATTAGCCATGTTGGGATTATACATTACATTTTTTTCTAGCCACGCCCACTAGCAGACTCTTTTTTGAATTATTTTGGTTAAACTTTTTAATAAATTTTATTAAACAAACAAGTAACTAAATAATTTATTGAATTTTATTATACACAGAAAAAAACAATATTTTCTGCCCTGAAGAAGCTATCGAAGGAGAGCAGAAATATTAACAAATAATAATTTATATTAAAATGACCTAGAGCTTCACATTAAAACTCAACTCATACACAGAAAATAATATGAAAATTTTTTTTCTTAACAAATATTTGTTTGTAGAACATTTTTTCTCCAATTAATAATTCGTTTTGATTTTATTATTGTTTTTGTTGGCTTTTTTCAGTATTTATGGTATAATTATATGTGTGTATGTACATACGTATACACAATCTACATGCATACATACAGACATATTTGAGTCGTAAACAAATGTTTTGTCATATTCTATTACTGTCTGTTATAGATAGTATAATAATTTAATAAAACGTTTTTAATTATTTTTTACGAATTGTGGTATTTTAATTTGACAATTTTGTGGCAGGTCCCATCGCATTCAAAAAGTAATTGGGATTACAGATTTAGTAATAGAATACGAAATTTATTTTTTTCTGTGTTACTAGCAGTATATGGCTTATGCGCCTAAACTTTTTTCAGTTTTTTTTTTTTTAATTAAAACAATTTTTCTCAAACTGTGATTACCCTTCTTTGTCTCTAATAATTATACTTTAAGGTTACAATCTCATGGTAGATCGTCCAGTTATTATTTTTCTTGTTAACACTAACTGTTGTTAAGAT
>BGZK01004440.1:0-13676 GCA_005406025.1 Eumeta japonica | reverse complement strand
TTTCAGTTTCTCCACAAAGCAAAAATTATTGCAAAAATAAAATCAATTAAATATTTGTCATAAGAAAAATTTAAAAATATTTTTCCTTCTGATTGTTGAAAAATTCATTCTACTTTTTTTTTGAAAAACATATGCAACAAATAATATAATTGCATGAATACGCGAATTCTTCTACTGGCCTGCATTTAAACAATTTATTTACTAATTCAATGAATTTTGTTGCTGAGTATGAAAAATAATTGTTTCTGTGTAATAATATTCAAAATTTATTATTTTGGGTCAAAAGACCCTTTAGTTATTTTTGCCTTAGTCTTTCAGCACGTCTATATGCCGCCGACATTTCGCTGATGCACTCAGCTCGTCAGTAGACTCAAACCTTGTTGAAAATAATGTTCAAACATTTACTTCATATTCTATTATTTCAATTGAAATAATGAGAATTAAAAAACATTTAAACACATTTTCAAAGGCAAAAACATTATCATTATTTCAATTGAAATAATAGAATATGAAGTAAATGTTTGAACATTATTTTTAACAAGGTTTTTCGAGTCTACTGATGAGCTGAGTAGCATCAGCGAAATGTCGGCGGCATATAGACGTGCTGAAAGACTAAGGCAAAAACAACTAAAGGGTCTTTGACCCAAAATAATAAATTTCAAATAAAATTGCTTTATAGCGAATAAGTCATTTTGAATTATGTAATAATATTCAGTTGTATTATGGATACACACAGAAAACAATCTCAAGGTTAAATTAACATAAACAAACTTTGATTAAAATCATGTTAACCTGCATCGTCCGATATAAATGGGACAAAATCATGTATCATATTAAATCAAAGCTAATACAATAAAAAAACTAAAATTATTTTAATAGTGAAAATGTTTAGTAAAGAATAACAGCCAGTTCCTCTATTTCGAATCAAAAACAAAATTTTGAAATGTATTTAAGCGGGAGATCGAAAAGGCTACGTAATAGAGGAACTGACAGTAAAGGGTATATTCACAAAAAAAAAAAATTGAAATCAATTTGAGTAACATTTTATAAAAAATATTTGTCTTAAAATCCATTAAAATTTTTATAAATATGCCCATAAGAATAAAACAGATTGAATTAACTTGAAATTATATGGAGCAAAATCACGACCGAAAAACATGAAACCAACCTTTTTTCACGTGTGTATGTTTGTACATTAGGGGCAAACTTTCCGATTTTTTTTGAAAACTGTGGAGAAATTTAAATAGAACGTGGTAAAAGTTGAAATTTACTTATTTTGCAAAACAATACACATATATTAATTTGAAACTCATGCCCTTTAATTATTAAGAAACATTTAAACTTTTTCTTTTCTTACACCAAGAACTTTCATGTAAAATGCTGTTAAATCATGGATTCAAATGAATAGGATCTAGTTATTATATTTAGATGAAACATGCATGATTTTACATTATGTCATTGGACACTATGTTAGTGGAAGAATTAAATGAAAATTCTCTCATATAAAATGAGTGAATTGAACCAAAGTATATTCAATGATTTTGAATGAAATTTTTCATAGGTTAATAATAGCTAAGTTGTCAATATTGCTTGCATTTTGTTTGCTTGTTTGTTATGATCAAATAGGTGACTTCAATGCTGTTTTAGTCACTTCAAGAATGACATATTTTTCGGATAAAGAAAGGCATTTTAATCGACATCCTTTAATGCAATGATTTGGAAATCGTAAAATGTTTTCTTAAAATAATCCCTGTTTTTGCTGTCGTGTATTGTTGGGGTCAATATTTGGTTATACCCCTAATCAACATAGGTGTGTGCCAATTTATAGTACTTACATTTTGGCCTTTTGGGATACCGCCCACCGTATGCTCTAAATTCTGCCAGTAGAGTTTGGATTTCACGATTGTCTATTGGCGTGGTTATTTTAATTTCAAAAATTCATGTGATGGATTCAATTCCAATTGTTCGAAATCGTTTGCATTACTTTCAGAACTTTCTAAACGATCATAATTGTAAGCATTAGAATTTGTTGTATTCACAGAGTTTGAATTTGACCACAGCTTTGAATAATACAATTCAGCCGGAAATAAAGCACGCAATGGACATTTTCGACCTTGTTCAGTTTCCAAATATGGCAAAGGAAATGTCAGGAATGGACTAACTGATAATATAGTGGAACTTAGAGCAATACGAAACCGATTGTCATAGCGGTGCTCACACAGCCAGTTGCAGATTGCTTGAGTTCTCTGGCAGCATTTTGTTTCAGCAGATCGCAGGGGATCTGAAAATCTGCCGATACATCGGTTGCTGTAGTAAAAACCTTTTCTTCAGATTTGCGTTCTACGTTGGAATAACGCTGTTTGCTGGTGGCCATTGTAGTTACCGATCGAAGCTGTGGCACTTCTTCATCCTCATTATTTTTCTGCCGATTTGTTTCCAAATTAGTACCGTCAATATTGATAATTTCATCAGCGGGACTGGTTTCTTTCGAATCAAATATGGGCGGTTTAGGTGTTAACGGTTCGGCAAACTCGTCCAAAGGAATGACATTTCCAAACGCCAGTTATAACGAGCATAAACTAAAAATGAGGCAACTTTTTTACTTTGGCCAACTCTTTATTGGAACCGCCTCTCAAAGGCATGTAAAGCCACGCGGACTTTGCAGCTTCTCAAAAACATCAGGGTTTTAGTGGCACCCATGCCATCATTATAGCTGCGTATGTAAAATGCATCACATTTGCCCAGTTTTGGTTGTGAAATATTCCCCTCAATGCTGGTAAGAACATCACACTGCAAAGTGCGAGTCAAACGGTCCATTACCGAAAGTTTTACGTCCAATACTAACGTTATGCCATTGGATCGTAATATATCTTGGGCAACACCAGCAACATTTTATATACTAATATAACGTTCGGTTTTGAAGCTCATAATGCGCGCACAGACATTTCTCAAATATTCTTTTCTTACCTAATACTGTCGATATACTAACAAATTTGCCCTCTATTCGTTCATATACTATAGGACACTGAAGGAGCAAAATGTGTGGTTGTTCTACTCTTGTTGCCATATCCTTGTGTGCTACATTTTTGGAAAACACTACGCCTCCAACAATTGTGCTCTCAATTCGCTTGCCGCCGGGCACTTTTTTAAAATTTACATAATTTCTAATGTCCATTAATTCATTAGTGCAATATTCGGGTTTGAAATGATTTGCCGCACGACAACACAGGGGATTCAAAACTTTGGCCCACTGCAAATCTAATCGATATGTCCTAAGCATTTGTGCTAAAAGTTGTTCCTCATGATCACAATACGATTCCAACAGTTTTGCTAGTTGAATGCATAGAATTCTCTAATTCTACATCATGTGTCGTTTTAAGAACCAAGGAAGAGTCCAGGTTTGGGAGATATGGCTCAATATAAAATTGTTCGTACTGAGGGCTTAGTGATTCTCCGATTGATTTGCTTCCATAAAGCTAATGGCTTCCAAAGCTTGTCTGCAATCAAAATTTGTATTTTGGTTTTTTTTTTTTTTTTGAATCTTATTAGTTTGAAATTAATATTTACCTTGGAAGAACGCAACACAAATCGATAATGTAGATTTTCATCAAACTCTATTTCCTCGGAATCATTAACTATGGGCTGTATAAATCCTGCATCTAGTATGGCATTTAAAATCGCTACCGCTTGCACTTTATTGGAAGACTTGATTGACATTGAGAACTCCTATAAGATCAGTTCCACAGTTTTGAGCTGGCAGCACTTTGCGCATTTCTTCATGCAGAGTTATAAGAGAATTAGATTGCTGTAGAATATTTTTCCTATCATCTATGGTTAAGCTAATTGGAGGTTGATGCGATGCAAAACGTTCTTCTTGATAGCCAACCGATATTTTACGTTCTAAAGTGGAACATCTTGCAGGTTCTTTAACCAAATTTTCCGGTTGCTCTTCAGTTCTAGTTTCGAGTTTACTAGAGAGATCTTGTTGTAAAGCTTGCAAATCGGAATTAAGATCTTTGGTTATATTGGGCGATCGGAGATAGCTGAGAACTATTTTCGAGCAATAGTTGCATACCTTTAATTCTCCTGGTCACAAAGAAAATTAAAATATTTTATAGGATGGTGTATTTAAGCAATGATTTTGCTGTTACCTGAGCACATAATTATCTTTCCAGGAACTACTTGATTGCAACATTTAGAGCAAAATATTTGGCCACACAAACGGCAATGGTGTTTGCGACGAAATGTTGAAAACTTTTGTGCGCAGTCATAACACTCTTTTGCCTTGGAATCTGCATCCAGAATCGATGCAAATCAGTGTCCTTATAATTTCGCAAGTCCTTCAAAAAAAAATATATGTACATTAGTTGAAAATTTTGAAAAGCTATTTCCATTGAATGTAATTACAACTTCCTAAAGGCATAAAAAGTCGGACTGCGAAAATAATTTTAAAACATTTAAGATATGAGACTGCTATATTGTCAATGTGGTAACTAGGCTGGCGAAAAATTCAAGTATTTTTCTACAATGAACATTTGATACGCAAACAACACCAACAAATAAGTATGTTTGAAACACAATTTTGTGAAATGAATGCCCAACGGTCAAAAGTTACAACGATTTTTTTATAACCTCCAACCAGGAAATGGAGGTCTTTGTCATTCCGTATGTAACGAGTTGGAATATCGTTCGAGACCCCATAAAATATATGAATGTATATTCTTGATCAATGATAACAACAAAGACGATCTGAGCAAGCTCACGTCAGTGGTTCTAAATTCATATAGGAATAAAATTAATGTAATTTTTTATAAAAAAACTTAAAAACATTTAAATTGGGTATTAAATATAATGTTAATATCCAATAAAAAAAAAACTAGATTATATTGAAAGAAGTAGTATGATAGCTCATGTCATACGACATACCTAAACCAGTCTAGGCACTTTTGGGTTTAACCATAAGAATGACTCAAAGGTCTACAGTTACTTCGAGTTACACACAAAGTATATGCCCGTAGTGGGGTTATAACCGGTAAGGTATCACTTTCTAGATATCGGGGTCGTATTTGTGAGAAAGTGAAGCATTGGCATAAATAGTATACCTTCATATACTCTCTATCCTCCCAACATGATATACATTCATCTCCTCCCGCTGCTTCTATGCGGTTAAGATGTGTCAGTACTTTAAAGTGCTCTGTGACAAGCCCCATTATAAAAACACAACGCTAAAATGCACATTAATCGATACTCTTACAAATATTTCCTCAATTAATAAAAAAATAAGTGTTTTAAAATAAAATTATGGCGTTTCGTTGCTGTTAAAAATGTTTAATATATTTTTACTCGTTCAGCAATTTTGTATTCCAGTGGCAAAATATATCAGAGTACGAAAAGTTCGGCTCTTAAGCTCAATCTCATTTAGCTCGTTCGTTTTAAGGTTTCTGCTCGCAAGCCTTATTTATTAGGCTCGCGATCGCAAGTTTTATACAGCTCGTCTCGTGAGCACAATTTTACCCGTTATAAAGTTTTGCTCGCGAGCTAAGTTATTGACATACAAATTTAGATATGTTGCGTGTGCTTGCATCCATAAGTAATACAAAACAAATTGCGTATTCATACATACGGCAAATTGTAAACAAAAATAAGGCCCGCGAAGCTCTTGTTAGTTTGGCTCGTGGGCCGATCCAAACTTTTGCCTCTTGTAATTTGAGCTCTCTCTTGAGCTTTATTGTTTTAGCTCGCAAACTTAAAAAGAGCTGCTCTTTGGAAACTGGAAAATAAAGCTCGCTCTCATTGGGCTCGCTTATGAGCGAGCTCAATTTGAACGCTCTACGTATTTTGAAATATATTTTACATTTTTATCAAAAGCGAAAATGTTTTTTCTATTGCTTACATTATTTTTAGAAGCCATCATAGTTCTCATTCGCTTGAGCACATTTACCATAGTTCGGCCTTCATGGGCTTCCATAGGTAGCGTATCGACCTTTTCCACTGAGCTGCTATCATCTGTTGTATTTAGAGGTTTCACCACCGCTATTTAGTTTGGCCTGATTTAAAACGTTAGAACTAATGCTGGATGATGAGCTGCCGCGTGTCATGCTTGAAATATCTCGCTGTAGTTGTTTTGTATCTGTATATAAAATACTGATTTAGCATTATTAGAAGTTGTGGGTGTTGTGGGCGATTGCGGTGGATTGACGCTGGATAAATCATTAACAGTGTTGTAAGATTGATTATAGGCATTTTGTATTTTATTAACAAATCGACCAAATAAAGTTTCAGGCTCTTCTTCAAAATCACGAGCAAACTCAGTGAGTTTTGTCATAGAATAGGTTTTGGTTTGCACTCATTTTGTCAATGTTGTAAGTTGTTTCTTTTTTCTTCTTCTTCTTTAAAAGTATGTACATATATTTAAAATGTGGTTAAATTAAGTTGATCATTTAAAGAAGATTCCGGTGCCAATGAGCCCAAAGCTAAATCTGTCCATTTTGTTCCTATAATTTGAATTTATTAAATATATATATATATGTATGTATGCACTCTCATAAAAAAACATAAAAATTTACTTGTTCGCTAAGGGTTAAATGTGAATCGCCACCATCGGCTTCTGGATCGGGCAATTTATCAGCTGGCACAAGTATTTGATCAAATGGCAATTCTTCTTCTCGCCACCTATTGTCAACAATATCTATTAAACGACCGTCGGCTGGCGCCTGTAAATAACATGCACAGCAAATGTAAGCAATTATTACAAATTTATAAATATACACACATATATCTAAATGCTAAATACGAAATAAATTGTTAGCACACTGAGCTGAGAAAGTGGAAAATTTTAAATACATTTTGTTTTTGTATATTTCATTTAATTTTGTTTAAGTTTAAGTTCATTTTTATAAATTTTTAATGTTATAATTGATGTTACTTTTTCGGTGTTTCAAATACGTCACGATAATTATCAGCACCCGTATTCTTTATTTCAAAATTAATATCAACCACAGCAGCAAAAATTTATAAAAATGAACTTAAGCCTGGATAAAAGTCAATATAGTGCATTTGAATTATAAAAAAAAAGTTCAAGATAATAATTAATTTACATATTGGTTTTGCAAAATTAAAAATTTGATTTTTGAAATTTTCAAAACAACAAAATGTATTAAAAATATTTTTATTTTGCCCAGTGAAGATATAACCAAATTTAGTGCGAATCACACTGTTGTTATTATTATTATTAAAATTATTCATTTTTTAAAAACTAATTTGAGTGGTTTTTTCTTTGTACATACACAAGTCGTTTTAAACTGACGTCATTTTAACTAAAACAAAATGTTATAACCTGCCAAAACAAAAAAGATAAAACAAAAACTATTGTTGTGAGCAGTTGGGAGTTTATCAATGGATTTGTTTATCTAAATACTTCACAGCATTGTTGTTAATTAAAATTTTCATTATTTTATTATTACATAATATCTTAGAATATATATTTATTTATTTATTTACATAATATTAATTATATATGAATATAAAATTAATATATACACAAAAAGCACTGGCTGCAGCGGCCATCAGCTTAATATTAAGTTGGAGAACAATGTCAGATTTTAAGTTTTAATTTGGAAATGAAGATTGAAATCAAGTTTATGTTGTTGACTGTGGGGTGAGTAAGTATGTTGATTCCACTATTGGCTAAGTATTTGTCATGAAGTACTTTTAATTTTGGGCAAGTAGAAATAAAATGCAGGACTGAGTTGATAGAACCGCAGAACGAGCAGATGTTGTTTAGGTTTTTATTTAGAAGGTGTGCGTGGGTGGATATTGTGTGTCCCATTCTTAACCTTGAGAAGGTTTTAATGTTGATTTTGGAGACTGTTGTAGGGTATGTAGTCGGCGTGTGTAGTGCATTAATTTGAGAGTAGTGATGATGGTGGTACTCTCTAAGTTCGTTTTTCATAAGTATTTTAAAGTTATTTATGATTAAATTACGTAGATCAAATTTTCTCAATTAGGGGATCTTTAAAGATAGGTGCTGTACAGCCATTCTTGGCAGCTAGGTCTGCAAAAAAGTTTCCTTTTATACCGACGTGTCCTGGTATCCAAACTATTTTTATTTTGTTGTTGTATCCTATAAGAAGGTCGCGAATTTTGTTAATTGATTGCCACTTAATGTTGGATAAATTGCTGACTGCCCTGAGGACAGAGAGGCTGTCAGAGAATATGATTGTTTTCTTTTTAGAGGTGGCTGCGATATTAATGGCTTGGATGATACCGGCGGTCTCTGCGGTGAAAATGGAGCCTATATTTGTCAACTGTTTGGTGATGAGTGTATTACCTAAATGATCAACTACTGCGTATGCTGGCTGATCGTCTTTTTTTTGGAAGCATCGGTATAAAAGTATTGCCATTCTGTATTACTTGCTGTTGATAATATGTCGTGATACATTTGTATATAGGCTTCGTTAGGAGTACAGTCTTTTTTTAGTGTGGATAGAGTTAGGTTACATGTGTTGTGGTCAAATAGCCAAACGGGGTGTCTCATGTTGAAAGTTGGAAGAATATCCTTGAAGCCACAAAGATTATTGTTAATAATGCGATAAAGAGCTGATGGTACTTTTGGTGTTCTAGATGTTGAAAGGATTGATATAACATCCTTGTCAATGATGGATTTATTTAATTCGAGAATCTTTGGGAGGAGTCTGTTTAAACAGTCGCAAATTTTCTGTTCTAGGGATGGAAGGCCCGTTTCAATTAGCATAACTTGGATAGGGGTTGTTCTGTAGGCATAAGTGCTGGCTCTAATTGTTTGGTGATAAATTGTTTTGATGGTGTTAAGTTTGGTTTTAGGACAGTTACCGAATAGAAATAAGCCATAGTCTATTTTGCTTAGAATAAGGGTTTTGACTAGGTACGTAAGCGTGTTAGTGTGAACAAAAGACCTGGTGGCAAGGTACAAATAAACTATCTTGCCTTGGTGTCATAGTTGATGATAAACTGCCAGTTGTGTCTCATATTTATCAAATTTGTTCACGAGTTTTATATCATCCATATCTGTTTCTAACTTAACATGTTTATAATGTCTTAAATTAATTGCTGTATTGAGGTTTATTCGATTTGTAATTTAAATAATTGAAGAAAAATTAAGCGCAATGTTCATAAAATTTTTGTTAGATTTGCTTATGGACTCAGGGTAAGGGCACATGTTTCCATTAATTTAAATATATTTTTAATCTTACGTTCGATAACTATTTTAAGTTCCGCTTATTCGTTTCTCTTTGCAATATTACCAAATTTGAAAAGCCGCTAAACCGTATTCAGCGGCTTTTTCTTAGTAACTCTGTTAAAAATTGTCAACTATTTATTTCACGTATTCGCAATTAATCATATGAAAACTCTTTTGAAATAAAGTCTACGAGATTAATTCGAATACGTGAAATTCATTGTCTACATTTCTGGCTTAGTTACTGATGATTTGATCTTACAATTTCACACTTGTACACAATTGTATTATTATCGTACTTGATTTGATTATTATATAAACTATTATAAGTAATAAATGCTAATATTTCTATTAGCCAATAAAGTCAAAGCAATCCTTGAAACGGTTTTGTTATACAAAATCGTTTTAAATACAAACTACGTAGGTTAGGTTACGTTGTTTGGAGGGTATGATATCCCATGCCATTCGATATACACACAGAACAGTATTGGCTTATTGTGCGCTCTTTATATTTAATCTCTTGGGACCCTTAAGTCTACAAGAGCTCCGTGCCACTTAGAAAGTTCCTTACTTTACTCCAGCACATGCCCCGTTCTTGGTTTATGTCTACTGGGTTGGCTACCAAGATATCGAGACCACATTTGTAGGAAGTCCTAAGCAGTGTTGCAATGTTTCGCTTTCCTTCCCACCTTCTCTACATTCATCTCCTCCCACAACTTTTATGTCGACTTAATTAGGGATTACTAAGTCTAAGCATTTTCACTGCTTTCCCCGTCTGGATGCTCCCTTCAAAAGTATCATGACGTCATTTGCGTAGCAAACTGTTTAGAATACTTCATCGTTCGGAAACCTTATAAATGTATGTATCGTTGTAGCACATAGAGGGGTGCGATGTACCACATTGTACCTTTTTCATTACATTTATGTTGTGGGCTTTATAAACATAAAGTAGACAATATTTTGTATATAAAAGTTAGTTTTAATGGCTGAATTTACAAGTCTAGTTAAATCATTTATTAATGTATTTGGAAAAAAAGCCCAGAGACAAATAATTTTTATTTTGCGTGATAGTTTTTTATTTATTAAATTATACTTACAAAGTAAATTTGCAAACTAAAATGCACCATATAGGCAGAGTCACTGAAACCTTATGCGCAAGATGATATTAGCAGTATATTTGTTTGTTTCTGTGTTTCAACGGTATACAACCTATGACTTCACAAGGGAAGTAGCAGCGTGGTTGACAACGAAATTCCTTAAAATAACCGTTAACAAATACAGTTGAGACAAATCTCTCGAAGGTTATACAACAAAATGAGCCTGATTGCACTTAATTACGATGACACGACAGCTGTTCTTCAGTTCAGAATTACTTTGCGAATGTCCGAGTGATTGTTTTCACTATAAACGATGACACTTAGCCTTACATACGTATTTATAACATACATACATTAACTTTCTCTAATCCCTAAATAAACATAAAATGGGTACAAATAATTTAATCTCTGGCTTAATTGCATTTTAGTGAAAAATTTAAAATTTCTCAGACGACAGAAAAGTAATTAAAATATGATTCTGCTTCCCGCAGAATGTAATTAAAATCTCTAACCAATGTTTTAATATCATACTTGTTCAAATAATAAATTATAATAGCCAAAAATATATTGTAGTCGAAGCCGGCATTCGCCATACTATTATTTATCATCGATGAGAAAGCCGTTGCGCCCATTGAAAGACTAGTTTTGCAAAAATTTTTTTTTTATGCAAAGCCGGTTTTCTTTACCATCAAGGTATTCTTGAATTCGGCCAAAGCCTGACTATGCTGAAAATATATTGAAAATGAAGCCGATGTTTGTTTTAAAATAGGGGCCAAAATCCTTGGCAAAAAATGTTAACAAAATTATCGAAAACCTGTGAAACTTTCTAGATCCGTAATTCGCCAATTGTTTTATGCAAAAAAATTTCCTTTGTTGAATATATATGTATACTATTGTTTCATTAAACTGTACTGCAATTGTTTCCAAAAATGTGATAGCAAGCAAGAAAATTTTAAAGAAAAACAAATATTGCATGAAGTCTGCAATAAAGTTCACTGCCATTTATAGTAAAGAGAATATTTTAAGACAACATTTAATAGCCATTGCAGTGGATTAACTTCTACCGTGAGGTTTAATTGCTGGGATGGTAATAATAATATAATAATAATACATACTTACATATGTATGTACGTAAACATACTATACGCTCACACAAAAACATACATGTGTATGCTTCACGCCAAACCGTTCCACAATATTATTAATTAGAAAATGTTGACATTTTGTGATATATTACCAAGCTAACAACAAACTTATCCAAACTCACCTGACTGTCCATTACTTTAGCCTCAAATCGATACAAAGATTCACTAAACTTTTTCTTTAAAATGTGTATATCAGTAAATCGTCTGTAGGCGTTAATTAAAAGAGGCTAACATTTGCACGGGGTTTGCAAGTATTTTTTATATTTATCGCATAATAATAAACAGCACAAATTATAAAAATATTTATTGTTCTCCAAGCACAAAGTGTTCCAGGTAAATATGCAAGTAGTACTACAAAAATAATCCAGCAAATGTCAAAGCTGAATCAGCTCTCAGCTGTTTTGTATTTTGCTTATACTACTCGACTAAAGGTGGCGCAACACTTTACAGTCAAATCTGGATGTCGTGTTTTATTTTAATAATAAAGTTTGCTAAGGTGTGTTAAATCAGAAATCAAATAAAAAAATGGTAATCTTTCCTTTTATTTTTCTCATTTAATCCTTATTTAATAAATTTTTCCAACTGCCATGTATAAATGCTTTTCGCCACTTTACCGTAGCTTTACACGCCTATCTAGCCATATTCCAAATAGAAAATCCCAGCGAGTCTGGCAACTGTAAATGTTGTGTTCAGTTCGTTAATGTGTTCGGCCGGTGTGAGCTTGTAATACGGAAGATTAGTGAATTTAAATAAAGAAAATTATATTATTATTGAAAAAACATAATTAAAGTTAATGTTTAAATGAAATTGAATTAGTCATCTTTTCGAAATGTTTAAAATAAAAACAAGTGTTTGTGTATTTCAGCAGTTATTTGTGTATAAAAATACTTGCCAATAGAAGTGGTGGTGTTTATTTTTTGTCTTCAATGGCGGGAAAATAGTTCTGGCTTTTGCTTTATTTAAGGCTTAATAAATAAAAAAATAAGATTGACCAATATTGACGAACCGATTAAAGTGTGTATGTAAAATATCCAATTAATTAAATAAAAAGTTAATTAAATAAAGCTATGCGTATTATGAAGAGAAATGAGTACCTGTTTGAATGTTCTTTCTTTGGTGCTTGGATCTTCTCCCCAGCAGCACTTATCTAAATTAAATTATATAATGTCTGGTGTACTGCAAGCTTTAAACATTGAATTTCATCAGTCATTTTCAGATACCGGTTTTACATACATACCGCAATATCAGAACTATCTGAAAGTTGGTGTGGAATATGTGCATAGGTATGTATAACCTGAGATTCCTAAAATTCCCAAATGCTGAGTCGGAAAGGTAGCAGGAAGTAGGAATGCTGTAGGTAGGCTTCCGCCCGCTGATTAGATTCTTAAAGGTTCAATACAGTGATTATGCGTTTATAATTAGTGTTTTCGTGTGTGCGTATTTTTAAAATAATTTTCGGGACACTGCCTGAACGCAAAAACCGAACAATTTGCCGTTGCTGTATGAGGCAGAAACCAAAATGTAACCGAAAAGCCAAAATAATTGATAGCAGGCATAGAGGTAAGTCAATTATTTAATATTATTAATAATTTATCAAATAGTTATTATTACTGATAGTTCCGTATTTGTATATCAAAAGATTAAACGATAACTTGTACATACATATGTAGTTGATGTCGCCATTATTTACATTGTAAGAAATAAAGATGATCTGAAGTAGGTTCTTCAAGATGGCTTGAGAGGATCATTTAGTTTTTAAAAGTGTTTATTATTATACGACAGTTATTATTATTATACGAATTTTGGGGCTTTTATTGAGAAGTGAAAATAAATGAAATGCACTCTATCTGGCTAGCTTTATTACCACATCTACTTTTTTCACTAAGAAATTTAATAGTTCGTTTACAGGCCCAATTTCTTAAGAAATACAGGTAACTGTAGCCTTGCAGTGACACGACGATATGCTTCACCGAATTGTGATTGCATTTGAATTATGCCTTTTATCGACCTATATCTTTATTTCCATGAATTATGAACGGTGCATAGATCCCAAACATTTTGTTTCTAACATTTTTCATAACCGTAAATTTTAAACAAAATTGTTCTGTGCAAATTATCTAGTTTTTAACGTGGATCTCGCAAAGTTTCCTGCACAGCGTTTGAAGCCCTGATTTGTAGACCTCTGTGTAATCTTCATCTCATGGGCAAGGGTTCCTATTT
>BGZK01004439.1:0-13684 GCA_005406025.1 Eumeta japonica | reverse complement strand
GGACGAAATGAAATTTATAAATTCCTCAGTCTAATAAAACTAAAACAATGGTCTAAGAATTTAAAGGCTAAAATTATGTTTTGTTTCTTCAAAAAAAAAGGTATTCTGCTTCAAACATCTATTTCATAGTACATTGAAATATTCAATGAAATCTCATTGATAAACAATAAGAGAACCGGCAGTAACCACGGCTTGGTTAGATGTACACTGAATTCAAACATAAAGCTACAACGGTCTCGTTTGATGAAGTCTGCGCTTTGTTCAACAATCGCGAACAATCAAAACCCCGAAAGTTTTCAGCTCGCACTATCGAATCGTTCTAAAACAGTGGATGAAACAAACAACAAATTCCTGAAAACTATTCAGGTAGTCAGGTCAAAGTTTTGCAAGACCCGATGCCTAAATGTATGCCAAAAACTCTTTTGATAAACTGAATTTAATGGTGCAGAGACGAGATATAAGGTTGCAGTATTCAGCTTACATAGCAGACCATAGAAGTTATAGTAGACAGATTTCTGTGCGTCTTGACATACGTTACCCTAATGAACTATTTTAAAGAGAAGATGGAGAAAAATAAAGGATCTAAAAGGTTTGCAAAAAAATTTATGCACTGGAGGAAGATAGTAATGTTGGAGAGTGATAAAGTAAGGTGTCTTGTCAAAACCAAAAGCAAGATTTTAGGGATCATCGAAAAATAATACAGACATATCAATACAAATACGATTATTATTGGTTCCGTTGCAGATCTCTGAGTTAAGCTGATTCGCTGCTGAAGCTGATTACACTATTCAGGAGAAGTCTTGGAGGTCAGTCTGTACAAGATCAGGAAGGATCTCAAACAACTGAAAACGTAAAAAATAATAGAGGGCGACGGGATTACGACTGAACTAAAAGCGAATGGAGAACCCGACGCCTTCGAAAAGTTATTTGATGTCGTCACTAAAAGCCACAGCGTAGGTAGTAAAATGAAGTGTGAAGTAGGATGTGATAATAATTTTCTTTGAACGAAACTATCAAGTGCGACGTGAGCTCGTATGGAGAGGGTTCCCTAATGTAAATATGTATTAGTCGTCGGTGAAATTAATCAACAATTTTACATATATTTTCTTTTTCATTTTCAATTCTCGTGAGAATTCACAAACTTCAGATTTTTGTCTATAATGACGTGTAAAATAAGAGAGACGCACTATATTCTGTATTTTTTCTTCAAATCTTATGCTGAATAACTTCGAAGATAAAAAGGATATACAAAATATCGCTTAAATGACAGCGCAGAGTCAAGAAATATGCAATGGAAAGATTTACACTCAGAATTAATCTGAAATATAAGACCTGGAATCAGAAAATCCGCAGACCAACCAGAATAACCAACATTTTTCACAGAATCAGCTAGATGAACCAATAACTGCTCGATAAGAATATACGAGTAGTAAGCACGAATTGAAGATCATATCGTGGAACGGTACTGGTGCATCGATAGCAGTTTTTTTTTAGTAACAGTTTTACTTGCAAAGATATACTTTAGTATAAA
This sequence comes from Eumeta japonica, assembly GCA_005406025.1. Taxonomy (NCBI): domain Eukaryota; kingdom Metazoa; phylum Arthropoda; class Insecta; order Lepidoptera; family Psychidae; genus Eumeta; species Eumeta japonica. The sequence continues at coordinate 12,153 of BGZK01004439.1, read as the reverse complement.
TATAATGAACGTCAGCTTAAAAACATTTTCAGGAAGCATTTACCAAATTTTAAAATAATTATAAACAGTTTGGAAATTTCAAAATATTATCAACATAAAAACTGGTATTAACTTTGAATGGAGATCGGAATAAACGGAAAATAAATACGGCGTCAATCATTAAAAGTGTACTAGACGGATGATCTATTCGGAATGATAATAAACAGATCAATGTTTGATTTTGGTTTGTTGACCAGTATCCTTGACTTTAATAAATTAGAACAAAAACTCACGATTAAATTTATTTTTAAATTTACATTTATAAATATTAAAAAATAAATCTTTAATTTTTATTTCGAAATAATACATAACAGAAAGTGCCTCTAACGACGTAGAATAGAAGTCACAACACATAATTTAGCAATAACCATTGTAAATTAAGTTGGAATATTAAATCACTTATTACATATTTGATAGAATATTATTATTAAATTTGTCTCATATCCAAGAACTTTTTTAAAGTAAATTTCTTTAAAATTACATTAAAATTTAATTATACATTAAAATACAAAGTTAGGTCCAAAAAAAAAAAAGAAAGAAAATGTTAAGGGAAAAAAATAAAAATAAGCTTAAAGTTCACGGAAACCCCGTGGGACTAATCTCTTTCGATGAGTTTGCACAAAAAATAATGGGAAAAAAAAGAACGACATCTGAACTTGTTTCTATGTTCGGCTACGCGTGTAACTACGTTTTTTTTTAATTATGAATTAAACAATTAATAAATTTGAATTAATCACAGGCAGAAAAATGAGTTTCCGCCTACCTTCCTATCTCTTCCGTTTATTTTCCTTCACATACACAGCACTATCTATTGCCAAAGTAAATAACGAGGCTTTCACTATGTTTATCAGGTAGTTAGTAGAATACATATGTATATATATATATATATATATATATATATATATATATATATATTTGTAAATATCTACACATAATACCTAGAGACATCCAGACTCAAGACAAACATAATTTTTTAAATTAAATAAATCAACTTATATTTTCTCTTTCACACATCTAACAAATTGAAACTCTCGCGAAGAAGCGGTTTATATACGTTCACTCGAATAAAAGAAAACCGGTCAATTGTGCGTCGGGACACGCGCAGTTTAGGGTTCCGTTATTCCCCGTCACAGTATACAGATTTAGAAGGGGGTTTTCTGTTTGATGCTATGAACCTTTTGATTGAGTTCACGGTTTAACGGTTAATAAAGTCCAAAAGCGGACTCGTGGAGGCCGGGTGTTAAGGATGTTATGATTTTATATTTTCATAATATTACGTAATTTATAAACTTATATTATCTACCTGTTTTGCATAAACGATAACTTCTAAGTAATTTGCAATGAGATTGGTACGAAATTTTGGTTTTTACTTCTCCAAGTATATTTTACCGACTATTACTCGTTAACTCGTAAAGCTTACTTGTATGTGATAGTTTTCTTTTAACTTCTTTATATATGCTACCGTCGTGATTTTTCACATATTCAACAATAACCATTTGTTTACTTGGCGGAGGGACACTCGATTATAACCTAAATTTGCTCTTTAAAGCTTAATATTACTCAAATGGATCCCTAAATCGAAAAATGGTATTCACAGATCCGCAAAGTTTTTGATTGATTTATCTAATGTTAACCTGAACCATGAGGCAAAAATTAATTCCCGCTTTACGTGTAGCGAAGGTATCCTAAAAAAAAAATTACCACTTTGTCTCTATGATTAACATGTACACTCGTACCAAATTACAAATTTCTAGTATTAGGTGTCTTTGAGTTACGCCGTAGTTACGATAAGACAGACAAACAGACAGATGGACGGATGGACATAAGGAAACTATAAAGGTTTATTATTGACTGTAGAACCTTAGAAAAGGGATATATGTGATATGGTTGTTAACTAAAATAACCTGGATTTAGCTATCTGGAAATATTAAAATTAATATAAATACCATTGAAAATATGTATATACTGACTGTATACACATGTATAATGTAGAAGTTTGTGCTCACATTTTGTTAGGGGAATAACGTGACATTAGTGTTATGAGATACCTTATTGATCATAATTATGATCGGCTTGATAAAGTGGTTACGTGTGATGTTAATATACCTTAGTTAGATGGTTAGGTGTGATACGCATAAATTGATTGATTTATGATTATATTATCTGTAAATTTGCTTATAATTAGTTAGGTGACATATATTATAATACATATTGATTTGATTATTTAGTTATAAAAAATGATTAATTTAATTTGTTCAACAAACCAATGGTTATTAGTGTTTCATTTGACTTTGTTATTATTTTAATTGATAGGATGAACTAGATACCGTTATTTGTATGTGATGTTGTAAATTTTAATTGCTTTCGCATATATGTTTGCATACAGTGACATTTACGTGAATATAATAACAAAAGCATAAATTTAAGTTAGTGCAAAGACACGTATTTTGGTCGGTTAGGTTAGATTAAAATAACACTGCCTTCAAAACTCTATCAAAATAATATTAGTGTTTATAATGGTACATATTCTAGTCAGCGCCAGCTAATAATATGCTATAAAGCAGTTGCGTCTCAGCTTTTATCATTTGGTATAGTTTCAATCACGTTTGGTATTCATGTTTATAGATTTTTTTATTTGACTTGCGTTAACCAATAATTACTAGTAATTTTAAAAAGTATTTAATAGAAGTTTTTGTTTTGTAGAAGTTATTTTGTTTAACATTTTTTTATTAATGGAATAAGCATATAATTAATCTAGGCTTTGTTATGTGGATTACACCAATTTATACTACGACTGGCAAAGTATACGCAGCATATTGGGACAGTGACACATTTATTGTTGTACAAAACTAGGAAACTAATTGCAATCCAAATCGTATTACCAATCGACTCACGTAGATTTACAAATCATCAAATTAATTATCAAGCCTTCGATGAAAGTCACTATTATGTGTAGCGCCCAAATACGTGCAGAAAGATTAGATATATAGAGCTTAAGTTCCAAATACATTACACCATAAGATCACAGAGCATGAGATCAATTAACGCTTCATACACCATATAATAATAGAATCAAATAATGTATAAAAGAAATCCAAAAACTATACGCAGAACGAACTAAGTTTTTGGATCTCTTTAAAAATAACTCCCACCACACAATCGCCAAAATTTCGAAGCTCAACACCCCAGAAGGAAAAATATTCAAACCGGACTAGGTTTACTACAACGTTTGAATCGCGGTCTAATTGCGGTCAATTGATAATCAATAATCGAGACCAGTATAAAAATATTCAAGCTGAAAAACACAGAACGCGCGAGGATATATGGCCTACCCATCAAAGCCAGGGTATGCAGCTATATTTCATGAAACGTGAGAAGCATGCACTGCGAAGTATTCCCTTCGCGAAGTAGATGTTACTATTCGCAAACATATCCAACGGTGGCGTTTGGGCAATCGAGCCGCTGTGGCAGATTTCAAGTCGGGCCGTTTTCTGTCCTATAATTTTACAGATTAGACGATCATGCGACCGCGCATTGTAAAATTCTACTATAGTTAAGGTTCGAGAATAGAGATAAAAAAAGATAAACGCTAAAAAAAAAATTATTCAACTACTACGCATTAAAAAGTCACTAGAACACTTTTTACAGAATTGCTCTTCACTTGTTTACACGTTGGTTGCTAAGAGAATTGATTCCCAGCATTTAAATTATTATATCTATTTTTAGGTTTATTTTTAGTTGAATAATACATTTAATTGTAAACAAAGTCATAAACATGTCATTTACGACAGAAAACAAAACAATGATCAAAGATTTCGAGAATAGTCGGACCGAGAAATTCACAAATTTTGAAAGCGAAACACGTTCACCATACTGATGTAAATAATGGAGTCTTTGGTTATTTATTGGTACGGAACTATTTCTTTTATGTAGTACTAGCTGTAACTCACTCGCTTCACTGGGCGTTATGGGTTATGAGAGTAAATAAAATAAAAAACAAACATGAAGGATGTTCTCTACATTTCGAGAAATAAATATTTTTGCACTATGGTCAAACGATCACGCGTCGATTGATAATAGTCTCATACCGGTCCATTTAGTACTTTTCACGTAATTATGTGCGACTCTGTCTGTGTGAACATAGAATAAATTCTTTCAACCGATTCCGATACTCTTCCCACTTCGAACCCATTCTCGCTCTCAATTCTGATTTCGGTATTGCTCCTTTTTCTAATTTCAATTTTAGTCCCACGATCACTCACAACCTTGGTTCCGTTCTCGGCTTCGATCTCTCCCTGTCTTGGCTCTCGATTCTTGCTCGTCGTCATGTTTAAAATTTTCATTCTGCTAATGGTCAAGGGTCATTACATGCTAAAATACTCCATCGGTTAAATATACTGTAAAATTCACACTCTTCATGGGTGAAATTTCGATATCGATTATCGTATCAGGCTTTATTTATCCCATTGTTTCTAGTCATAACTTTTTTTAGCTTTTTTAGTTTTACACTTATTCATTTTTTTTTAAATTCGGATTGAGAGATTTTGATACTTTCAGCTTTTTACGCTGGCTCAGTGTGGATTGGAGGCCATTTTAAAGACGATCGACGCGATGGCAATATCCGCGACCGACAGCTTAACGTGCACTTCGAGCCGTGTAGAGTTTGATTTACGGTGGCTTAAGTTAAAAGCTCATGCGTTAATCCGGTCTTGGTCAGATTTGAACTTTATACCTTCTGTTCCGTAGCAGAAGCGTCATCCACCGTGCCTCCGACGTGCTATATTTAGTCGTACCATAGTCTAGTTTTTTCTGACTTCAGTTACTGTTAATGTAATGATTTTTTAATGATAACACAGCTTTATCAAAACTAGCCTATAGTTTAGGAATCAGAATAATAACTTCCTATTAGTAAAAGAATTTTTGGAATCGGACCAGTAGTTCCAGAGATTACCCCCTACATCCAAATTTATAAATTTACGAACTTTACCTCTACAATATTGTATAAAATTAATAAAAACAGGTTAAATTATAGATTTACATAATTTCTTCATCATGGAAAATCAACAAACACAGTCATGAACTTCTCATACACACAACTGTACACAAACAAATGAATACAAATCTTAAAAATATGCAAAAATAATATATATTTTTTATATTTATCGTATGGTGTATCAAAATGACATTTTGCCTGTCAATTATCTAATCATATGTTCCCACTGTATACTAATTTTCATCACCATCGCTCGAACCGTTCTTAAGTTATGAAAAGACATACAAACATACAGATAGACAGAGAGACAATACACTATCATTTGAGCAATCATATTCTCTTACTGTATATCAAATTTCATTACCGATTGATTACACCGTTCTTGTTATAAAAGGACATACAAACAGACAAACATAAATTTTAACAATGGCAGAATCGGGGCCAGTTAGTCATAAAATAAATATCTATTACAGAATTTTAGAAACAAAATCGAATGTACAGACAAACGTTACAGATTTATATAGTAGTGTAAATTAAGAGCATAGTTCCCAACACTATGAACAAATCCCTATAGAGTTATAGAAAATAGGTTGCAATATGAACACACAACATTTAATTTTGAAATGAGATAATCAACACTTGTTATTACTTTAGAGCATATGTGGGAAACAGCCGGCCCGCAAGAAATTTTGAAAAACATCATTTCTGATATTTATCCCTAAAAAATTATAAATACTACTTTAAAACACTACTCTAAAATGCTCTACTATTTGAACGCGGCCCGCGAACGTATTTGCACACTAAAGTTTGGCCCACAACATATCAAAGATTGCTCAAGCCTGCTTTAGAGGGACGTGGCCGACCCAACAAAAAAAAAATTATAATCGTTATATTTTGTTATGACTTGATTGATATTAGTCATATATTAAGTTAAAATGGTTGTTGGTTTTGTTATATATTGGAAAGCATATAACTTTCAGTTTCTTAATTTGATATTTTGCAATTCATGTCATCAGTCTTATCTTTTATTTCTTTATTTGAGTAAATATTTAGATTTCTCCAAAAGCTCCAAAAGCTGCAACTCTCAAGCGAAGCTACGAAGTAATACTATTGAAATCGGCGAGAATACAGCCACATAAGCTGATGGATTACGGACTTAATGCACGTAGGTGTTCAACTGACCATTGCTTCCCGTCTGTAATTTACAGTTAAAATTACAGACGGGAAGCAAATGAACTGAGTAATCATTGCAAACGCGATGTAAATATTCATGACCCATAGGAGCTGAGATGGCAGCGGTGTTACTTTATTTTATGATGGAATATGAACATAGCATTTATGTGAAGTCTAATGAAACACATAAGCGCTTATAATGATTAAATTGTATAATTTTTCTCGAGCGAGTACCGTATCGACTACACGATCGCCAAGTTAAGGTACAGAGACCTACTCTTTGTAATTTGACTCTTTTGACTTTGAACTTACAGCTATCGGTACAATAACTAATTCACAGTTCATCAAGGTTTGTTAATTGAAGTACTGTTAAATAAAATAAAATTAAATATAAAATGCTACACGGTACAATGTATATCGAAAAGCAAGTTGGTTTCAATACAATTCATAATTCGTCAAGATTTTGTTTAAACTTATTAAGAGCATTACCACGTCGTATGTAGCGATCCCTTCAAACTATTCACCTCAAATTTTTTGAGATTGTGGTATTGAAAATACACTGTCCGTTACCATGCACGGTGCGACCATTATTCAGCACAAGTACCTGTTATTTCCAATCACCATAACTTACCTGGGTTACTACCTAGATTAGGTACTAGGTAAGAAAATTACTGAAAAATATTGTCCATGTTAGACTTATAAGGTACTGTATTTTTCATTTACTTGTGATATTTGTGACAATATTTAAAAAGTACATTAGTTTGAAATCACATAAAAAATACATGTTATTTATAACGCTAGGTAAAGTTCATAGAATTGGAATAAAAAAGAATTAAAGGTAGATGATAAACAAATATTGTTGGATGATGTTAATATTAAAAGACGTCATATAATGGGAGTTTATTAATTTCTTCATTTGTGTGTTGTTTGTCTACTTATGCTTATCTAATTTATGTGTACCAAAAATACAGTAAATGTTTTGAAAATTCACTAAATAGCGAATTCTAGTAATAATTTTTTGTCACTTAACTTAAATGAGAGCTTCTTCAACTCGTTTAAGGAATCCTATAAAAACGTCACTAAAATTATTCTGATAGTCTTCGAAATTCCTTCGTTTCGCCTCCCCTATTCATATTCAGTAGTTCGATCGACGACAATTATCGTTAGTTTACGAGTAGAAGACCGCATTACGTTGGCTCATGTAGTCGATTTTGACCGATCGGCATAGAGAAGGCCGCCAGTTTGTTAGGATAATCGCTCGGGGAACATACAATGCGCAAAAGCTCGTACGTTAAGTAGCTTGATTGGCCAAACTGTCAAAGCTGACAAGGTCGGCATTTTTTATTGTGCGTGTAAACTTCCGTAGTTATGATACTAAAGGAGCTTGAGACAGGCCAGCGACCGCACAAACGTGGTTCGAATAATCTTGAATCGAGTCAAAAATCGATTAAAGAATATTGTGATTATAATTAAGAAAATAATTAATTACATATGAAATTATGTAAAGATTTCGATCTCGTATATATATTATTAATTTAAATCTTAATATTTTTACATAGAACTGGTGATTAACTCTAATGACAAGTCGGTTTGAATGTAGTGAAAAATAGTTGTGTGGAATGAAAAAATAATTAATAGAAAAGAAAGTAGATTACATAAATTTGAAGGATAGGCTTCGAGGTAATGAGATCAAAAAGAATATTTCCTTAGAAGAGTACATACTCTTCTAAGGAAACTCTAAAAGGACGTCCTTTTAGAAAGAAAAAAATATATAAAGTGTAGTTATAAACAAATAAAAGAATTCTCGAAATGTAGGACAGTATTTAATTAGCAACCTTGTAGTTTTTACAATATTTAATAACTATAAATAACTAGTAATCATAAATAAACGATGAATAATAAAGTTATGAGTTTTTAATTTTAACCTTAAAGTAATTTTTTTCAAAACCTTAAATAAATTCATGATGGATCGGACACTGTATGTACGATAGTACGGTGGTGAAACTCTTGGAAAGTAATGCAATTGCTTGGGACCGGGCTTAAGAAAAATCATCACCTGCTGACATTATTTTTAATGTGACAATGTAACAAATGATTACATTTGCATAACATATCGATGTCTATTTCAGACTCCTCTAATTGATTGTCATAACTCATATAATGATAATTAATTTTTTTTTTAAATGTCATCCATAATATAAATTTGAAAATGTGAGTCAAGTTCCATATAAAGAATATGGAATTAGACTCCCATTGTCACTAACCAAAAAAATTGAGATTTAAATGGTTACCAACTTCTGCAGATAATCCTGAAAACGTAAAATAAAGTACGAACTTAAACATTTTTATTTGCTTTAACAATGTTTGTTACTTAAAATTATAGTTTGTTTTTCATAGTCAAATTAATTACCCAAAGCAGTCAACTTAGGCTGAATTGAAGCCCAAGAATTTATCTTGGCTTGGCTGGCAACAAAGAAAGGATATGTGAACCCATTCTATCTTGTTGTTGTGTTTGTATGTCATGTTTTAATTATCCCACTGCCCCAGCATACCTTCCCGTAATGTATTTTTTACCCGACTGTACGATGTAAAAGCAGGGTAATATGCTTATCTACCTATACACGTATGTATGTTTGTTCCTTTATGACAGTCTAAAAACTAAACGCGTAGATCTATTTTGACGATTCTTATGTCAATTCATTTGTCTTACTTAATCTTGCCAGTATGACTAAGAGCATTGAAATAATCAAAATTGAATGTGGCGACAATCAGACGCCATATTGTGAAAAAAAAAAATGAAAATCGAAGAATGATGAGAAGTAGGGAATCATCGTGAATAGGTTTTTGAAAACCATCTTTAGGTTGTCTTATTTTAGATTGAGAGGCTTGAATCCTGTACGAGTTTCAAGTTAGTCCAATGCGGGTCGAAGGCTGCTTATAACGGTTGTCACCTATCCGATGTGAGCGTCGTGGAGCAACGGTTAACGCGCTCCACGAGGCACGGAGAGATTGGTCTAATTTCATTTGAATCGCTGTTTCGTATATTGTTTTCAATACCACATCGTATGTATTATATAAAAAAAAGCGAAATATTATAAAAAATTAAATTATGTAATGATAAGGTGCAAACTGAAACAAAATTATCTTTATTACGTTGAGTTTGATATTTTATATATATCACATTATTAGCTCTCGGTGCTGGCGTTCGTTGGGACTAATTTTATAAATGCGACGAAAATGTGTAACAGAGCGTAGAGAAATACACTCGCTATTCAGTTTGCTATGATTGCTCTAAACGGCTTATAGTTGGCGCTCGTGCTGCAGCGTGTCGGCTATCGCCAACGTTTTTATAACGTTTGTAAATTTTTTACTAATTATGTGAAATCAGTCCCGAGGTTAGGCATCACATATTGTTAGCGACCACTGTAAGACTTCAAGTAATATTAAATGACATGCTTCATCGAAACATTAAACTCGTTTAGTAATATGCCAAACGAATTTATTATACAATTATTAATATTATCATTTTATTTAAAGTGAAAAAGGTTTTTAAATCTCTAATATGTGTTGTTATTTGAGTTGAATAAATTTAAAACTTTCTAGGCTAGATGACAAAATTGTATTATTACTTTAAAAATAGTTTGTTCAATAGAAGTATGAACTCTGTTGTATTTCCACCATATCAAGTAGACGCGGAAGAACTTGGCCGATGCGGACAAGTTCACAAACAACGAAGACATACCAAAATTGTAAATAAAAATCACTTCTATTTAAAAGAATGCAATTCAAAATAAACTAAAAGTATTGTCGACTCGCACTGCATTTCGTTACAGAATTAAATTAGTAAAATTTAATCATGCTAGAGAATGAAAGTGCCCGACTCCGGGTTTCGTCTCTTCGTTTTCTTCTCTATTAACATTTATGAGGTACAGTTCGTCGGTAGATTAGAACGCGAGAGATTCTTCTGTGCTAATCCTAGAATAGACGTAAGGCCGTCTGTTTTAGCGTGAAAGTTGGACGCCCTAATCCTGGAGCATATAAATCCATCTCGAAGTCCAAAGTTTCGCGTGTAGCTCTCGATGTGTTTGCCTAAAATGTTTGAGCCCTGTTTCCACTGAGCCTACATATTTCAGAGTCGGATTTTATGCGAGATACAAGTTAAGTTATATTTTCCTTGTATCAATGATTTGTTACAGCCATTACGTACATGAAATGTTTGCAGGACGTATTCGGTGTATGGTTAACCTATTATTTATAGTTCTAATGACTTATTATAATCCATAACTGGAATAGCTTCTTAAAGATTAAATCAAGTTAGTGCAAGTGGTATACGGTCGCCGAAAATTAATTTTACAAGTGGACGTTCATATTTTTCACGGTGTCTGTTTTTTAAATCGTTCTGTTTTCGAAAAACTTAATCCTCATTTAATTTTTGGGTAACGCAAAATAAATTTCTCTCGACATGACGCGACGTTTCATTTACATTTTGTTTACGATAGACCCGACGCGAACTCGGAACTGAGTTATGTAAGAGCGTTTGTTTTTTTATTCGCCCCGACCTTAACGATCACCGGACCGATTTGCATAACCGGGACGGCGGAGCATCCGTCGAACGCGAGACGGGCGCGGGTGTGGCACCGCGGGCGACAGACGCCGGTGCACGAAGTGAAAAATAATCATGCACCAGGAAAAAAGAACAAAGGGTGATACCGGGATGATCCGGAGAGATTTCACTGAGGTCTTTCACCGTGACCTTGGAGAAAACGGACCAGAAGCGGACTCGTCTTCGTGTCTATGGCGTTCCTTGTCATTAGCCAACGCTTTGCCCGTGAAAATTACAGACAGACTGAATAATTTTCCTTCTGATATTGGATTCGTTTCTGTAACGCGTTCGAGGTTAAAAAGTCAAATAGTGTTAATATTAAGAAGTTTACATTTCAAGGTATAAAAGTTAACTATTCAATATATCGATTATTCAAAACTATGCTGGATGTCCATTAATCGTGGGTGCACGAAGTTGCATTAAACCGAATTACTTGTAATAATGCATTGTTATTATATGTTTTCGATTTAGACTAGCTTTTGCTCACGATTCCGCCCGAATGGACGTGATACGTATTGCTTTCCGCTTTGCAACGAGATATCTCTATTTCAATTAATATGTCTACTGCAGTCTCGTTTTCGATTTTATTCGGTTCTACTTTCCGTTCCCGTTTCGGTCTCACTCTAAATTCCGTTCCAGTCTAGCTTTCGATACCAATCCCGATCTCATAATCAATTTCAATTCTGTTCTCGCATGTTTGCTCCCGGTCATGCAGTCGGCTACGAAATTGGTTTCGCTCAAGGTTCTTTCAACATCCTTTCCGCTGTTGGTTCTCATTTCAGTGTCGTTCTCGGTTACGAAGCAGGTTTCTTTTTTTCGACTCTCATCTCATTTCTGAAATACGTGTTTCTTTTTATTTTAAAAGAAATACTTATTTGAGAAAAATAATTCTTTAGAAGAGCCTAAATACCAATTTCCATGACTCAATTATTAACGATACTATCAAACAATTTTAGGTCTGTTACTAAAGAAATGGAATATCGAAAAACCTTTTTTTAACAAATGTTAAAGAAGATTTTTTGATACTTCATCATCGTCACTATAAGAATATGTTCTCAAAATTTTAACTATTTAGATCCAACTATTTAGACGGAGTGTTGATGAATCAGTCAGTCCGTCAATCAGAGCATGTAATTTTATGTTTCATATTAAATAATTATAATCAATAATATACGTGTATTGGAAGGTAAATTGTCCGTAAAGATAAATATGGATTATAGTCGTTTTTATGATTCAATAACAGTCGTGGCAAATGTCCCATCAATAGTGATAAATGTTCAATGATAACATTAAATTAAAAAAAGACATAAGTACTGTTTAAAATAAATACACTGTCATTTTCTAT
>BGZK01004438.1:0-13690 GCA_005406025.1 Eumeta japonica | reverse complement strand
CGCCCGTCATATTTTAATTATGGGTATAAAATATCCTTATTGCTGAAATTAATACATATAAGCAAAGGTTCGAATGAAGGCAGTTATTGTATTCATTTCACTGAAGCTGAATAACATTTAGCGAAAAACGTGCATACACCTAAACACTGGCAAGAAGGAAGTTTGACTGACTCCCTAAATATGATTTTCTGCTTACAAAATTTTTCCACTTTAAATATCTTCGCATGTCACTAATTCCCTCTGAAGTCTAGCTTATTATCAATATGTGATTCATACATATGTATTTATGGACGAATGTATGTGGGTCTTAGGTTTCAATTCTAAAACTGATGTCATACCGAATATGAAACATAAAGAATTAAATAATAATTTTCCAGCTCAGAGAGCCGTAAATGTATTAATTACACTTTCAGTAAAGCACAAAACATAAACACATATAAATTAATAGTTACGGTTTGGTTTGGAAATAACTGTAACTAAAATGCCAACAGATGTTCACATATCAAACAAAAACTGTTATAAATCAAATTACAAATCAAAAACCGCAAATAGGTACATATGTTTATACCAAAAGTTCAATAAACGTCATACATATTTTCACAAGTACATATTGTCTGATTAATTCGCTTGTTCTCCATAATTGAAATATTAATATTGTAACGAATAAAGTTTACAGCTGGAGAATTCATACAATCAACTGTATTATTATCAAAAGTAACAATTTAAATAGATATGTAGGTATACACAGAAAAAAATTCCAATGTAAAATTAACATTAAAACCATTAATTTCTAAAATCAGGTAACATTTCTCCCAATGTAATCATCAATTTAAATTATAATATTAAATTTAATATTTTATCATCGAAAGAGGTTGAAATTGTTTTAATAGTAAAAAATGTTTTTTGAGATTACTAAAAACAATTCAGAATATAATAAAATCAGCATTGTTTTCGACGTTTTTAATTGGTTTTTTTATCTGTGTGTATGCAGCTATTTAATATTTAGCCAACGGATTGTTTTACAACATGAAAATGGTTAAATATCAAATAACAATAATTTTCTTTTTACAAAAACGCATGAGCTATAGAAAAAAAGTTACAAATAGGTAATTATTTTATTTGTGTTCTGCCTGTTATCATTTACTTCCATCATCATGGTCTATACCAAGATCATGATGATCATCTCTGTAATAATGGTAATCCCTCTATTAAACGGTATCAATAAAATATGTAATACTACACCACACCCCTTCATTTTGTATTATTTTCAGTATCTGCTTGTTTAAGCAGGCGAATAAATTAATAAAGCTGAAGCAACATTTCTTAATAAACACACAAAAATTTGCTTTATATTTGCAGTTGTTTATTATTATTATTCTTGGGATGTGGCTTTTTTGCAAACCTCATAATTTATTTGACAGTTATAAAAAGTTTTGCTTTGAACTGTTCAGTTTATGGTTTTGTGCAAAATCAAAGATTTCAGTTCACTAGTAGCTGATTAAGTTACCCATTAAAAGTTGTTTTGTTAAGAATTAATAGATTTCTACTGTTTGAAACTGGAACAGAAAATTAAGTGGGATCTCAAAGAAACTTTCTCAAAAATAATTTTTAAAAATAGTCTTAATAATCAAGGCTGTTTATAAAATGTTAAAGGAAACCAACATTAACTGATAAAACCGTGAAAAACTACAATTTTAAAAATATTTTTAAACAGTACGTTTAAAAGTTCTTTTGAAAAAAGTAGATTTTGGAAAAAACTTTAAAAAAGTGACACTTACCGTGAAGTATCTTTTTAAAAAATATTATTGTAAATGGTCCTCCTTATATGTATATAAGAAACTATGGATGAAGGTGGGTGAGTAAAAGGCTGTATCGTACCTTGTTCAAATCTGGAAAGCATCTCAATGCTCTTAAAGCAACTCAGCAATCGCTCGGAAAATTATAAGCTTAGCATGAAAACTTTAGTGAGAAGCTTTCAGAATCAATAAACTAGTTCTAAAGAACTAGTCACATCTATCATCGGATAGCTTTCGTAACTAAATTTTGTTTGTTTGTAAATGTCTTCGCTATGACTACCACCCTTCGCTACTCATCGTCAAACATACACAATTATTTGCGGAAAATACACCTAAACATACACACAACTCAAATACTTTCGTAATGATTTTTATGAATTTTTATTAATGCCGCGTTAAGGAAGTTCATTCCAAAACTTTTTATGATAAATTATTTTTTATTATTATTTTGAACTTTTTTTTTATATAATTCTCATGTATTTAATTTTACTTTCTATTCAGGCTCAAGTTCATTTCTATATAAATTTTATTGTTTAAAATCTAATATCAGTCATAGCCTGAATAGAAAGTAAAATTAAATACCTACATAAGAATTTTTATGATAAATTTTGCTTAATTTAATTTTTAGAATAATTTTTTTCGGTGTGCATTTGAAACAAATAAATAATTTTTTTTCCGAAATAACTTTAAAAGGAAACCAAAACCTAATTGATTGTTCTTGATAATTTTAAGACTTTGACTTTGAACTTGAATTAAAAGAAAATTTGTGTTTGCTTAAATGTACATTTTTGTTTTACTTTTTTATTTAACAATCACGATCTAATCGAATCAAGTTTGATTTATGTACGTAATATGTAGTTGTGTTTGCAATCGCTTGCCATTTCTGGTTGTAAATTTGTTTATAAGTAATATTTATATGTACACACGTACACATTTTTTTATTTTTATATTGCATCTATTCTTAGCAACTCTTTAGACCAAACATATAATAAATAAAAGAAAATCATTAATAATAATAATAAAAAAATAAAAATAACTTGAATACATAATTGAAGCACGTAATTAAGCTTTAATGACAAATATTTGTAGGCTGTTTCTAGTTCTCAAAAATGTAAAATAAATGTAAAACAATGTAAAAATAAAAATGATTATAAAAAGATGGTATTTTTGTTGTTGAAAAACTCCAGCAATTATTACTGCAATTTTGTAAAGAATGCTACGTTTAGGAAGCGTTTCGGTTGCGCTTTTATAATGCACGAATTTTATTAGAAATGAAGCACCTTGAAGTATTAGATTCTGTTCGCTCATAATGCATTTACACATGCCAATAAATATACCATATTTTAAGTCTGTGCCTTACGATAGTGCTTCTGAGAAGCTCTAATGTAATGTAATGTTTAAAATACGTGAAAAAATATAAGAAAAAATTTACAACAATCATTACGTTCATTTCATTCGTAGATGTGGAAAACGCCAAGCTCAAGCTTACTTTAGTGCACTTTGTAGCTTTAATGGAAGTAAGTTTTTAGCCAACAATAATATAATGCAACGCTGGGCGAATTATTTTAGCTGGCTCTGTAAGGTAATAATAAGCGAAAACTATGATCAGTTAACCTCCCTCCCACCCTCTCTTTGTGCTGATCAATCTTCATATTAAAATAGATACAACAAAATATTATTTACTTTTATCTATCGAATAACACATAATTTTTTATCACCGTTTGCATGTGTAGTATGTGTATGTGTGTACACTCTCTTATTTCTATTCTGAAAATAAGGTGTTATAAACAATCATTCAGTTGTTAAGTTTCTTTGAATAAAATGTTGTGAAATTGTTCAAATGTAAGACATACATATGTGCATAAGGTACTATATTATCTTGCACTAAACTCTTTAAACAGTCGCAACTGAAAATGTATCAACATTATTTAATCTTTGCAGGTAATAAACCAGGTCACCAACAAATACATACATAAATATGTACACAACATCCATATTTATTTCTTATGTGTATTCTTTTAGTTTCAAAGAAAAGTTTTGTAATGCCTACAAAAGTCAAATAAACTTTACAAAGTGAACAAATTAAAAAATATATATATGTAGGTATATATAGAAGTTTTGTGAGACATCTGACTATTTCGAATATATTTGAATTTTGTGTTGTGCAATGTATTAGAAACCATATTAATTCTTGTCATTATTTTAGTAACTTTGGGGTTTTTTATATACATATACAAGGTCGAAGAATATATGGAACCTTTTTTAACAGTAACATAAACAAATAATTAAGCCCCAATATGCGTACATACATTTAAATTTCAGGAAACAATTTTCGAATCTAATCAAGTTTTTTTTTTTGAAGTTGTGACACTTTTTAATTGATTTAGTGCCGTTGATTCCTAAGCCACCCATGTGTATTTCGTTTTCGTTTCTTTCTAGACTGACCTTCTTGATGATGAAGTTATCACGATTAAATGTTTTGTTGTGTTTACACAAAATGGTTTGTTAAAGTTTTAAATAAAGTTTGGTAATCGATAATGAATGAATCATTTGTAAAATTATATAAAATTCTTGTTGTATAACAAAATAGTTGCCTTATAAAAAATTTACCTTTTTTCTGATTATTAAACTGTAGTGTGGTGGTATATTCAAATCTCAGTTAGGCAAATTATGCACTTTATTTATATTGAAAGAGAGCTGTTAATTTTTAAATTGTATGGAACTTTTATATTTATATTATAAATGAAACATATAAGAACGTTATATTCGTCCAGGTCGAATCTTTGATACCCTCTAACCATTTAGACATCAAAAGAAATATTTTTATACAGCTGACTAGTCTTATTACCAAAAAATAGTATAGTTCGCTTAGAGGTAATATTTCTTGAGAAATCGGGTTTCGTTAACTTTCGACTATATATGGATCGCTATCAAAAAAATTTTTTTTGCTGAAAATTCTAGGACGTTATGTCCTCTTTATTTTATTTACTCAACAAAATTGCAAAAATACTTTAAAATACATGGTGCTTTCCAGAAGTTGTTTTAGTTAATAATTCTTTTCCTTTCTTATCAGTTTTTACCGATTTTCAACCTCTTTATAATTTTTAATTTTTTGATGAGAATTTAAGATTCTTTGACATTTATTCATACCAAATTTTATTTAGGCAGGCTGTCACGTGTTTTCCACAGACTTATACATACTTTATGCAGCAGTGGCCTGCTGTGGTCAATGTGTTTAGTATTTAAGCATGATCGCTTGTATCATGATTTAAAGTTAGTGCGTTGCTTTTATCAATTATCTTTAAAATAATTATATGCGCATATATGCATGTTTATTTATAAATATCAATTGAATGAAACAAACAAACTACACAAATTAAATGAAAGATTATTAAGTACTTTTATATTTGGTTGACTATTTAATTAAAGAAATTTGTGCTCGAAACAAAGTTTTGTTGGCTTATCGTATTCAAATGATGAAACTCAAGCTGCGTTTTCCTTAAACAAACATTTTTTCAATTTTATTTCGATTAAATTCCACTTTTCTAAGATAACCTCATTCTTGTTTAATACTCTTTCTTGTTAAGCATTTTACTTTCTAAACCAGCAAGCAGTACCAGGGAAGCACAAGCTGGCTTAATTCAAAATGAATAATCAATTGCATTTAATATTCTATTTGAATTTTTCTTCTTTTGGGTATAGGCAATTGTTACGCGTAATTATCTCTTTTTCAAAGAAATGTATAAATAAGCTAATATTGAGTTTTATTGTGTTTTCATGTTTTGAGTTGCCTTGAATGGAGTATCTTAATTTTGATCACATTTTGACATTTCAATTGAAAACAACAGTATGGGAAATGGGAAGGAAACAATATACAACAGGTGTTAATGAGATATTTACCTTAAAACTGGGTTTGTCTAAAGGTTTTGTAATTAATTTCACAGCAAGTCAAAGTGACGCTGTAAATATAAATTCTTGTTGGTTATTTATGGATAACATAATGTACGCAAGCTTCATAAAGGCTACAGCTACATTTGAAGACATTTGGTTAAATAAACACAATTGCAAAATAGTGCTACTATCCGCCTAAGAGCAGGTGTAGTCTCAAATTTGCGTGAGATTCTGCGTTAGTAAAATATAATACAAATACAAGACTATATTTAAAGATAAACTGCCTGGCCCATGATCTCACTCGACATCGATCGCTCAAAACAAAACAACATTTTAAAATGTGTTGTTGTTTCAAGTGTGTGACATCGTGGGCCAGGCAGTAAATCACGATCGGAATTCGTGGTAGCTTCTCACAGTTTAAAATCTTTGATTTCAACGTAACTCTTAAATGAACAACAACTCTGCAATTATTCCCAAGCCCATTTTATGGAATCCCATTTACTTATAGCACCCATAATACATACAATAAGTAGGATGAACATCTTAGCACATCTTCGCCCCAAAGTTATCTTCACGTATATCCACAAAATCAAAAAAAGATGAAAGTGGCTATAGCTTAAAATATTTCTTCTATCGCCTTATATATTTTTCCACAATTCAATAAAGAGCTTCGTACATATCTGTCAGAAATATTGCACTACTATTTTCGTCATGCACTTTTCTTACAATGTTGAAACTTTAGGTTCGATCTCCAAACAAACATTTTTTTGGAGATACGTGAAGATAACTTCGGGACGACGACATATCTGCATCAGTTTGAAGAAAGTGTTGTTCATTTTAAAATTATGCACACGCATTTCATATGCAGTTGATGCCCAACATTCTACAAAATTTACAAACGTAATTAATTACCCCTCCTTGCAGCCAAAACAACAAACAACATGTGGTGCTTGCACGTATGCATTTACAATTATGGCTGGAAGGAAGCCTGCGGTACTGTTTAATTACTTAAAGTGAACAGCATGAAGAATCTTTAATGATTCACAGCAGAAAGAAAACAAGCAAAATTCTTTGGAAAAAAGTAAACATTTGTATATATTCCAGTAGCCAGACAAGCCATTTACTCTTTTTGGTTCTTTCTTTTTTCTTCTCACTTATTTTAAAGAAGTAGTTGCGAAAATGTGCAATCTTTCTGTTGCATGTCTACCTTGATTGCTGTTGGCTGTTTCAGTTCTTGTTTATGAAAACTTTTTTAAGCTGTTGCTTACTTGATTGTGCCTTACGCCTACATCCTTTTGACATCAGTGTTGTTTTGATTTTTTTCTTTTAATGACAAATCTTTTTAAATACACAAGAGCATGAAAAGTCATGCCTCATGATGACATTTGCAAATACTATGTGTTTGCATAATGACAATTTTGCCCAGTGAAGTATGTACTTCAAATGACTCCAACAAAATCTTGCAAAAAATAAATAATGATAATGGCTCAATTCACAAGCCTGGTTTTATCGTTTTAATTTTGTGTAGAATGACAACTTTGTCTTAAACTTTCAATGAAAAAAATTTTGTTTTAATTTATTTTTTATTTAATTAATAACGTCACTTTACCTTGTAAGTAAAAACTCCTTATAAGTAAATTTTCATAATCATTACAATTTATTCAAACCATTTACAAATTTAAATTAAAACGTAAAGATAGTTGTTTAATATATTGGCTGCAAATGCATACGCATTAGACAGACTCATCTGCTGTGAAGAGCTGAGCTAAGATAAAATGTGTTGTTTCCTGTGCCTTTTTGACACTTCCAATAAAAGCCTACCATTCCACAGCAATAAAATATGCTTTGTTTTTTTTTAACAAACTTAAACTGTGCAATAAATAAATATTTTCAGGAATCGTGCTAATGTAAAGCTCGTACACGCACAAACTTTTATTCGTATGTAAAGTATCTGAGAGATTGGTTGGAACATGGCATAGTGTTCGAACTTAAATTCAATTATTTTAACGATTATTATGATTATTATTAGTGAATTCATAAGTATTTACTTTTGTTTTGCAAATAAACTGTTGCAGCATAAATCGAACATGTTTGACGGGTTTACAGTATGTGGTTAGCTGAAAATGTTTTCCTTTAGCTTCGAAATATTCTGAAATTTTAAAATATAACAAGTATATTTTTGGTCTACTTACGGCTTATTAAATATATAAATTTTTACGTTATGTTTTAATAACTTTAAAATTATTTTCCAACTAAGGTTTGCTAATAGCTAACCTTCATAAATATTATTAGCGGTGTTTTCTAATTTTTCAAATTTGAGTAAGGTTCTTACCTAAAAGAAAATTACTTATTAAGTTTGATTAAAATATTTTTTATTAAAAAATTAATTACATTTATTTTATCTTGTGCAAATTTCCTTTTAAAGTACATAATTTTTTGCAAGACAAAACAAAATTTTCTTTTTAAAACAACCTGTCACGTAACATGTTGTTTATATACAATATGTGATAAATGAAATCAATTGAATGGTGTGCACCTTTGTGTCTTACTTTTGATTCATTACTAATTCCTAATCATTAAGGGCCGACTGAAAATCATTTTTGCAAATTGGTTTAAGCATGTCAAAACTAATAAAACATATTTAATAACATCTTTTTCATTTGCTCTAATTCGTTGAACTATAGATTCCATTGTGTATTTTAATTTGTTTAAGGTTTGCTAAGCAATTAAGCAATTCAGTAAAGATAAAAGAATAAATTCATTCATAAATATTTTTATTGAGTTTTTATTTCTACGGATAATTACCTTAAAACATATCAATTCATCAATATCACCAAATATGAATGGGCAAATTCATAAAACTTAAAATGAATTCAAAATGTGTTTAAGTCAAATGTTTATTAAAATTGATTTCAGATACATTTTATTCTCTTATGAATATACCTTAAAATATTTAATATTTCAAGTGCCCAATTTAATTAAATAGGAGTAGTTAAGAACGCTGTTTTAAAGTGTCAACTTGTGTATTTTTTTTCATGAAATGTGTAACTTTTTTAAATTATGATTCACTCTCATGTAGGATATTTAATAAAATTATTTTAATTTTATCTGTTATGTAGTTGTTATTAAATTAGCCGTTTTACACATTTAACAGATGAAAATATTTGGCATTTATTTGATATGACATTTATTGTTTGCTTGTGTTTAGTTGTACAAATTAAGAATTATTTATGTATTATTCAAATGCATTAAATAACGTTTAGTCTTTAGGGCTCGATAATAAAGGCTTTGTTCAAAAATTTTTAAACAATTAATTATATCTATTTCGGTATTATGATTGTCAAATTGCAAATGAACAATATTTTTTCACTTTGCCGGATTGTTTATAGTTTATACGTCTTACTTAAAAATTCGTTTATTAAACCAACATTAACTTTCACAATCGTTTTCTAATAAGAGTATCAGCTGTAGATTTCTTATTACCACTTAAGACCATGTTTCACTATCCTATCCAGTAGAACGATATGTCAAAAAATCTTGTGTGTTCAAAAAGTACGATAGTGTGGTCTAATAGTGCAAAATTTTTTTTTTTTTACAAGTCTGTTCGATCTGTAAAAGCTTATATATGATAAATTTCATGCGACTTGTTTGTAAAGATGTTCTTGCACCATATTTGTATAATAGTGTGACATACACAATGCAATTTTCAAATGATTTTTTAAAAGTCTGTCAGACATCGCTGTTTTTTTCAAGTGAATGAATCGTACGACTGTGTGGGATAGTGTATCACGGCCTTTACTGATAGCTCAAGTACAATTTTATTAGCCGTATATCGCAACGGGATGCCATAGGTAGACAGAAACCTTCAACGTGAATTTGTTTCTTTAATAAATAGTAAATAAATTCTTCCTTTAAAGTGGCAATAAAATTTTACAGCGTAATACGATCTCTATCTCTCTATCGCTAAATTGTTACAATAGCCCGAAATTTTCTTATAATCGAAGATCTCTAATTTATGTTATTGAAAATTATTGTCGGTATATTGCACTAATGGGTTAAAAATTTTTTTTTAAATTATCATGATATAATTTGCTACAGCCTTCACACGTCACATTAAAACTGATTCATCTCGTTTGAAAATCTCACCTAAAATCTTTCGAAATATTTCATATTCTAAATTGTTATAATAAATATGTATGTTAATAATATAATTTAATTGTCTAATTTATTTATATTACTGCAAAAATTTCGTTTTTCTAAAATTCGCTATAATAATGTAAAAATAATACAAAGAAATATTTAAAATAAATAACCTTTAAAATATTTCTTTGGCTGTCAAGAATTGTTCTCAGCAAATAAACAGATAAAAATATAATAATAAAAAAACATTAAAAAATAAAAACAATTGCAAACATTTTTGATAGAAAAGTCGTGGCAATGTCACTGTTAAAGTGAAATTTTTGGCCTTGAGCCAAACAATGAGCAAGAAGAGTGTTCGAGTGTCTCATTCATTTGCCTGCTCATATACATATGTATGTACATATTCACATGCTTGCATATATGTAAATATTTTCATAAAAGTATTTGATCTAACCCAGCACACATTTATTAAACAATTTGTTTCTTTTCGAGAAGTTAATGTAAATTTATAAATGGCTCCCTATATACTTTTGTATGTGTATATAAATTTATATATAATTTCTTTGTTGGATTCAAGTTTGCTTTAAATTACTGCTTGTGGTGTGCAAGAGACAAGTAAAAGAAGTAAAACAGCAAAGCTTAGCTGGGGTACACACCAGCTGTTTCATATCCTTCTCGGCCAGTTATTTTCATCTTCTTTCGTTTCTTTTATATTAAACTTTATTAGCTTTTGAGTTTTGGAAGGGCAACAAGTAGCATTTAATTTCAGCGGTTGACTTTTTGAGCTTAAGTATGCTTCGAAAATTCAAAGGTTCATTGATGAATTCGTGTTAAACATTAGCCACTGAAATTCATAGTAGCTAGCAAATATAAACGTACTGAGCTAGTCCCTTATACCTACAACTAAATTATTTGAGTCATGGGTTTCTTTAGAAACTTACTTACTCACTTGTAGCTCGAGATATGTGACAGGTTGCACTTCCTTGTTTAAAACTACATCTACAGCATATCATAGCGGTTGAGTAGTTGAAAAGGAATTGTTTAGATTTAATTTTAGTACCATAACAAAATTTCATTATTCCTGAAATAGATTTATTGAACAACATTGAGGATTGTAATATTTAACTTATACAAATCTTACAATACTAAATATGCCGTTTTCATTAAATTTTCAGTTTCGTATCAAAACTTTGGTTTTACAACAACAAACTGCAATTTTTTCGTGACTCGAATCTTCTACATCTTCTCTCCCTGTATTTATTTTCTTTTATGGTGCGCTTGGGCTGGCCAGCTGTTTTCACCTGTCTAGCAGTTCTACTGTAAAATAAACTAAAGGGTGACCCCACCTGCCTACCCATTTGATCTCCCTTAATACTCACAATACCCGACATCTCACATTACCTGTGCGTGCATTGATGATCTGTCAGTTAAGTCATTTCAGGCTCTTACACTTTGTATTTACTGCTGTCAAAAATGCAAAGAGCATGTGCAATTGTACTAGTGTGAATGCAATGTGTTATGAACATGACAAACAAAACAATAAAAGTTTCACACCCCAACATCTTCATCGTATTTTCAAAATTTACCAATCCATAAGATTCTTCATTGGATCATGATGCACATCCACTTCATTACAATGGTACTGGTTAGATCCGTTATTTGTATGATAGTATGAAAACATAATATAATTTATATTAGATTTTTTGACAGGTTCAGCAAATGTGATTGCACTTTGCCTTAAAATATATAATGAAAGTATTAAAACTTATATAACTAAAGTGCCCTTTAGTAATTATTTATATCTTGTGTTTTAATATACATGTATGTAATTTTATCTTTTCTTTTCAATTATGACTCTCTTGCAGCAAAGGCTCGATATGGATAAACTTTGTTTGTTGGGTGGCATATTTTTAAAAGACCAAAAATAAACAAGACAACAAATGATTTGTACATCGAATTTTTACGTTTTAAGCATTAAAATTATTGCAGTTCATACATACATGCATATGTATGTATGTTTGTAAATACATATGAACATAAATAAAATTCTTACATTATTTTGATTTTATTTTAAAAATCATCAAAAGAAAATTAAACAAATCATTCACACGCTTTGATATTTGAGTATGATTAAACGGAAATTATGTCAAATAGATGAAAATAAGGCCAATTTAGCAAACAAGCACAAATTTTAATTTACGCACACTAATTTATTCACTATGTACATATATGTAAGTATAGGCCCCATATGGTCAATATATATTTACTTAACCCCAAACAAATTGCAAATTAAATCCCTACTTTATTTGTTTGTGGTGAGCACTTTGATTTCGAATTCTTATTAAATCATTATTATTGCAAAAGCAACCAAGCCTGCTTAATAATTTGTATGCAAACTTTATTTATCTAAAAAGAGATTGATAAATAATTTATAACAATTTTAAAATTATTTATTAATTAAATTGCAAAATACTTAAAGTGCATAATTCATAAATCAGCTTAAAGAAACTGTCTATAAAACTGAAATTATAAAGAAAACCGCATTTTAAAATAAAAACAGAATAAACTGTACAATTTAACCATTAGAAAGATAAACATCTCTTATTAAACTGTCGTAATTTGTAATACTTTTTATTTTTTTTTGCTCTAACAAACGTTGCAATAGGCCACAGGTGGAAACGATTTTTGTATGGCTTTTGAACTGACAAACTGTTTAAGCTGCTTGCACTAAATGTTTGGCTATTGGTTTCAGGGATTCTAAGAAAAATATACAAAACAGAAATAAAAACAAATCATTCTTTGGTTTATTTTAAGAGGCTTATGCTACGAAGTGTAAATAATTTCAATACTTTTATGTATTCAAAACGGAGTTTGTATTTATCTCAAAGAAAAATATTGCAAAATTTAACTTTATTTAATCACAAATATTTATTGATTTATCTGATTTTTGATAATGAAAATATCTGTGGCTTAGTTCTGCTATCTATAAATAAATTTATTTTTATTGAATTAAATGAAATCAACTCACGGCTAAATGCTGGTTAAATAACAACTAACACTGAAAAGCTTTTAACCCAATTTAAGAATTTATTTTTGCCATTAAATAATTTATCATATGATAAAATGTTTACAAAATTTTTAAATTGTATTTCTATCAAATTTAACTTTGAAAAATGCATTTGCATATGTGATTGATGGATGGCGCTTAATGAATTTTCTTTTAAACTTTCGTTAAGTAAATAACTAAGTCAAAACTCAATACAAAACTTTATTAATTAAAGTTGTTTTTAAATAGATATATGTAGTTATTCTATTGATTTTAAATTGTTTTCTTGCTGCCTTTAATACGCATGCTTTGTCAGATAATAGCTAATGATTTGAACAGCTCAATTTTTCTTTTTTTTAATAAACGCTTAGAATACTTAAATGGCAACCGAATGGCTAAAAATAAATAAAATTTAAAATTCATATGCAAATGCATGAATTCGGTTTTTAAAAGGCATTTAAATGTGTCAATAACAATTTAAATATCAACCATCAGTGTCAAGACAAACAAACATTTTTAGTTCGTATCTCTATTAAGAAATTAAACGTATTTAAACATACAAATGTATTTGCTGACCAATGTGGTGATTAGACTTAGTCACGGGCTTACAAATGAGTGTATGGCGTTATCGATGGTGTTTAGATATGCATGAATAGATAATTTGATGCAGTTTGTTTTCAATTTGGAAAATGGCAAGTAACACTAAGTGCACTCTCTTAAAGTCAGTGTTACCCGGCAAAAAAAATCGTGAAAAATGCTTTGGATTGCAATTGAATATTTTACGAGTCAGCTTGACTGGGAAAACAATCAATTATGA
>BGZK01004437.1:0-13693 GCA_005406025.1 Eumeta japonica | reverse complement strand
GAAAATTGGTGCCAAAGGTGGTGTCGACATAATCCGGCCACGAACAACGCCAAGTAAGTACTCGGTATCATTCATTCATGTCTATGCCTTAATTAATTATCTATTGGGTATTATTCTATAAAAAAGAGTCAGAAAAGCCAAAATATCCACTTTGTCCAGAACTCATTTTTTTTGTGTGTCAATGCGTCTTAGCGGCAGTAGTAATATGATTAATAAAACATCAATCACAATAAAAGCGCGCTTTAAATAAAGTGGGTATTTTTGGCTTTACAGAATAAAATCAATATTTATCTACAGATTTTAATAAATGAAGGCTTGTTTATTATGAATAAAATAGAAGCCGGAAATAATTTACAATTGTTTATTGTTTAAAATTTTTTAAATCAAATATTTCACAATTTGTTAGGAATTTTTTTTTTTTTTTAATAATTTCAAAACTATTATTTATACAAAAAAAAAAAATTATATTAACACAGCTTATAGCTAACATAACTCAAAATATTTTGACGTATTATTTAATAAAATCGGGCACGCAGTTTTTATGTTATGATCAGAAGTTTGGATTGACCTCATATCTTAGAAAAAGATCTAAAAACGTAGCCATAAAATTTAAATGTTTCATAATTTTTTGTATTTAACTAAGCATAACACATTAAAATATTAAACAGAGACGAAAAGCTTTTTTTTATACAAAAGTGTGATTTGATTCATTCTACCATTAAATAGCTTTGAGCACTTCGATGGCTGAGTGGAAAGAACTCCTACCCAACGGTTACGAGGTCGCAGATTCGATTCCTGCCGTAGGCTCTGGTTGTTTCTGCAGACAAGCAAAAACAAAAAATGGATTGTTTCAAGCAATCAAAGTAGAGTTTGTTAGGCTGTTTATTCGATAATAGCACAGTATAGATGCGACCTGCTGTTTAAAACCAATTGATGATATAATTTGGCAGATTATCACGTGCCAAATGACATTTGGTTTATGACCAATAAATATTTTTTAATGTATTTCTTCATTTTCATTGCTTGGGTTTGCTAAACATTAAATCACGTTTCTTGAAAAGTGGTCTTAACCCAATTAAGACATTTTGTTTACCTTTTTTGAGCATTACGATTATTTTAGTGCTTCCTATGCTCAGTTCTGTCTCACCTTGGCCTCATATTATATGAGTAAATACGTATAGTTTTTGAATATAACGAGTATGCCCTCATTTAGAATTCTTTTCATGCATATTTTTTATTTTCACTTTTTTGTTTGTTTGTTATAACAAAGTCAATACATGCTGGAAGAAAAAAATTAAACGATGAATTGGTGCATGCATGAACACACCGATTCGAGCTAAAAGGCTTAAGCCAAATTTTAAGAGAAAAAGAGAAAAATAAATAAAGGAAAAATTCTTTGAAGGGCCCAAAATAATAATAGAAGCGTCGTTATCTTCATTAAAACATCATAAATAATTAAAGTTACCAATATAAAAAAAAAAAAAACAAAAACAACTGCATTGGAAACATTTTGCCAGAATTTTTAATCATCGGACTGTTTGGTGAAATGAAGATTATGAGGGTTTTGTTCGTAGCCAACAATCATTACCATGATTCGAAAACAATATCTGATATCCAAAACCAGTTAAGGAAATAATGTTTTGTGCAAAAAAAGCAAAAAATAATAGTTGGCATTGAACTCGTATTTGTTTTGATTTTCATGGGTTTCTTTGATTTTGTGATTGGAATGCCAGCCAACATAATAATACATTTTGTCATTGTATACTATTGAACTTGATAGATATGTCTGTGTGCACATGGATTATGGAACAGAATAGAGGGAAAGAGGACAAATGAATGGCCGCCAGGTTCAAATGGTTCAAATATAACAAAAACAATGACATGTTTGTCAATTTCAAATGAGATAAAAGTATTAAACTGAAATAAAATTTGTTACACAAATAGGGCATGCATATTCTCTGATTGCATTTTTTATTAGGCGGTTATGTTAAAAAATCATATTGTCGCATATGGCGTTCACAAAATCTAGAAACAGTCCTCGAAAATCCATTAAATCCAAAGAAAGTATATCGCAGTTTGGAAGCACACTGCATGATCGGTCTATATTTTATTATTGAAGGGAGTGTGGAAACGCCCTCACCGTGAATTCTTCTATTTTTTGTGGCCGAGATTAGCTAATGTTGACATCAGTGAATTTTGGTAAGAACAAGAACAGTGCCACGAGCCACATAACCCGCCAAACAATTCAGTTATGGCATGAGAAATTTCCCAGTCGCATAATTTCCCAATCTGGTGGTGTCAGTCAATTGGCCGACTCGTCCTTGTGACTTACTCCGCTTGGTTATTTCCGCTGGGGTCACTTAAAAGAATGGGTATACTTAGGCAAAGTGCACACAACTGACCGGCGCTCTGAAAAATTAAAAATACATTAACGAGATAAGCAAAATTTTGTTGCAAAAGTGTTTTTGAACATTTTGTGAAAGAAAAAACGGACGCCCTGGCTGGAATAATGGGCAATAGCATAGATTGGCGCACTAAAGCGAATCTAGACATTGGCAGTTGCTTGTAAATAAGAGAGATTAGTGCAACATAATGTGACTGAAGGGGGATCTCGTGCAGAAATCTGAGATTGGAGTCCTCCGGTCTTTGGTAAGTGATAAGGAAAATTCCTTCGCCATAACATGGTTCACCTAAAGGAATAATACCAAATAATTACTGATACGAACTTTGGATCTCGGAAAGCTTAGCAGCTCTGTCATTCTTCCCTGGTCTAAGCCGTTCTGAAGGAGCACTTGTTCTCTACCTAACTGGCAAGAAAAGTTACCGCTGCCGGACTCATATCAATGTATTTTTTCCCCACATTCGCACGCCCGCCATCTTTTTCAAACTGGACCGGCATTCCAGGACAAAACGTTGTGCTATACATTTCAGTCAGGTGCTTAATAGCAGCCTGACTGACCATTACAATCCTGACCGCTTTTTGGCCTGTAAGACGCTACAGCTATTTAACAGCAAAGGGATATCTTAAATAGAAGTTCTCACTGGATACGAATGGATTCAGGGGACTCAGAGGTATTCCGTCCTCAATGTGAGGGGTGTTACCCTTATTGTAGAAGTCGACATCGTTGTCACATGAAGTCGACATGAAACACTGATGCTGAAAGCTAGTTTTGAAAAATAGTTACTTTATAAAGTTTACTTTATAAGATTTGTTTGCCTAAGAAAATTAATAAGTCCTGCAAAACCAATATATTGCTGTCAAAACTATTAAGAAAGTGTAAATTTTTTATGTCGAGCATATACGAAAACAATGTCGACATCCCTAATAAGGGGAATCTCTTGGTGAGAAAAAGTCCAGTACTCAAATCAGATCCGATATTTTGTTCCCAATTTCTAGGGTGCACAGGATATTCGTGTGGCTCTTTGATCTTCGGTCACACGATCAAGGTTGCCAGCGTAAGAAGGCATTGCCCCTATATCAACTGTCGTTAGTGTTGCGGTAACGGCTTTCTCGATCGGGAGTTTATTAGCCATGGAATCTAACACACACATCACTACACTGTTTCTATAACAACCAGAATCACTTCTATAACGATATTGTAAAGTCATTGTAACGTCCTTTTGATGAATATAATGTACCACAATTTTATAGCAAAAGAAAGAGCTATAAACCAGCCAACTTAACCTTTATTTAATTGCCTTGTGTGAAACGCAACCCTTTTAATTTGTTGGATTAATGGTCATATTAAGCTTTTATAAACGCATTTATGGCTGACCTAAGACTTATAAATAACGAATAATTATTTCATAATTATTAATTCTCATTGAAAGGCGTTCATAGAGAAATTCTTAAACAAAAGAAGAAGAAGAAAAAAAAATAAAAGCATTATATCATATTTATGCCTTGAAATGAAACCCTACAAATTTGTCTCATAATTAACAACCATTTCTTACTTGCACTTTAAAAGTCATTAAAGAAAATATTTAAGAAAAGGCAACCTGTTTATTAAATTTACTTTTCAACTGCAGTTCATTCGTTCGTTCATTCGTTTTCTCTCAATTACTTTCAATTTATTTTAACCCTTAGCTAAATAGATTTACTTATTTACTAGCTGCAACACAACGCCAACAGACACATTTTTCTATAATGTATATTTATTTTTTCCCAATTTACCTTAAACTTGTTTGCAAGAAAATTGAGAAAAAATATGAAAAACATAAATTCTCTAAAGTAATTTCCTTATTAATTTGACGATTTTAAATTTCCTTTACAGCCGGCGTACAGGCAACTGCTGGTCTCCCTAAACGACGTGTTGTTGTGGCCTTATACGATTACAAATCACGTGATGAATCTGATTTGAGTTTTATGAAAGGAGACCGTATGGAGGTGATTGATGACACCGAATCGGATTGGTGGCGTGTAGTCAATTTAAGTACACGACAGGAAGGCTTGATACCATTAAATTTTGTAGCCGAAGAACGCAGCGTGAATAGTGAAGAGTGAGTTTCAAGTTCAATATGCTAAATTTTAGCAATAATTTTAATGAAAATTATTACACTTTCATTTTAGCTGGTTCTTTGAAAATGTTTTGCGCAAAGAAGCAGACAAACTTTTGCTGGCAGAAGAAAATCCTAGAGGTACATTTTTGGTACGGCCCTCGGAACACAATCCAAATGGGTTTTCTTTATCTGTCAAAGATTGGGAAGATGGTCGTGGCTATCATGTTAAACATTATCGTATAAAACCCTTAGACAATGGTGGCTACTATATAGCCAATTAATCAAACTTTCCCTCCTGCAAGCTCTAGTAATGGCCTACAGCAGTAAGTGGTTTTCTTTAATATATCTTCTACATTTCTTTTTATTTTTGTATAATGCCTTAATCTGCTTATTGTTTTGTTTAGAAAACGCTTTGGGTCTCTGCCATATATTATCGTGGCCTTGTCCCAAGCCTCAACCACAAATGTGGGACTTGGGGCCCGGAATTGAGAGATAAATATGAAATTCCACGTTCTGAAATACAGCTTATACGTAAATTAGGTCGCGCAATTTTGGTGAAGTATTTTATGGTAAATGGCGTAATAGCATTGATGTGGCTGTTAAAACACTACGTGAGGGCACAATGTCAACAGCTGCCTTCCTGCAAGGGCTGCCATAATGAAAAGTTTCGTCATAATCGTTTAGTTGCACTGTATGCGGTTTGTTCACAGGTTTGTGCTTAGTTTACTTTACTTTTATTGTTCTCTATAATAAAGATAGTAATGCAATTTTTTCCTTTCATTACCCCTTGAAATCTATTTATATATATTTTTTTTTTTGAACTTCATATTTGATACCTACTATGGCAGGAAAATGTTTTAAGTCTTGTAAAGTTCCATTTAAGATTTTCATGCACAAACTTTTCCTTCTCATTATTATTAATTTTTCGTTGTTCTGCCATTCTTCTGAAGCTGTTTGAAGCTTTTTTGTGTTTGTGCTAAGTGGCTAGAATATAATATTCGAATCGTTAAAACTGTTTCGTTTTAATGTTCAACAAACCTTTTACCTCACACAAAGTTGCACTTCCGTGTCTTGAGAATAATAAGTTTTTTTTTTCTTGATTAAAAAATTTTAACTACAAGTTGCTAAAGAAGCGTAGGCAAAAATATAAAACATTTAAAGCATTATTTGATTAAACGATAACCTGAGTTAAGTTTCTTCGTAACTCATTGCGACTAAATTAAATTTCTTTGAAACTTTGTTTGGTAACATTAACATATCTACATAAGAAATGGAAAAAGGAAAGAATGTCTGAACAATAGTTTAGTTTTATGTTATATGCCAGTAGACATATCGTCATGCAAGAGTTTGAGTGCCTATCCGCTGGCTTCCGATCCCAAACTTTTCAAATATGAACACGTTTTCGGCTATATCGTCTAATTTCTAAGATTCAGATTTGATAAATTTTGAATCGAAAGCCTGAAATCACACCATTAACTTCGAATGTATAAAAATGGCGGATATACATTTATTTGATAACAAGCCTGTCACAGAAATTATACGGAATTGCTTTGATTACGAATTTTCAATTCGTTTGATTTTGTTTTACCTTTTTCAGACTTTTGTCGATTTACTTCATTCCAACAAACGGTGATTGAAAAAAAAGAAAATGAAGTAAAACGACGCAAAAAAAATTTAAAATTAAATTCAAATTCACACATATTGCAAGCAGAAACAGCTAATTCGATCATAGAATTAAAAGTGATTTCATTTCGAGAAAATTTATCGATTTTCGTTTTTTGAAGAAGTTTTTTGGAATTGAAAAAAAACCTTCGATCGAAATTGTTTTTTGTGACAGGCCTTGATTTATTTTATTTAATTCTTCCCTGTTAAATTTACTAATTTATTTGAATTTTATTAAAACACTTTAGGAAGAACCCATTTATATTGTGCAAGAGTACATGTCTAAAGGCAGCTTATTGGATTATTTACGTGAAGGCGATGGCCGCTATTTACACTTTGAAGATCTCATTTACATTGCCACAGGTTGCCCCGGTATGGAATATTTGGAATCGAAACAATTAATACATCGCGATTTGGCCGCACGTAATGTTTTAATAGGCGAAAATAATGTGGCGAAAATTTGTGATTTTGGCTTGGCTCGCGTTATTGCCGACGATGAATATTGTCCGAAACAGGGTTCACGTTTTCCAGTCAAATGGACAGCACCGGAAGCCATAATTTATGGCAAATTTTCGATAAAATCTGATGTGTGGTCATACGGCATATTGCTAATGGAATTATTTACATACGGACAAGTGCCATATCCTGGTATGCATAGTCGCGAAGTCATTGAGAATATTGAACGTGGCTTCCGTATGCCAAACCGACTAATCATTATTTCCTGATAATATTTATCATTTGTTATTGCAATGTTGGGATGCAGTGCCAGAGAAGAGACCAACATTTGAGTTTTTAAATCATTACTTTGAATCGTATTCGGTGACGTCTGAGGTGCCCTATCGAGAGGTGCAAGATTAGGATAAGTATATAAATATTCAATATTTAGGCATAATACTATAAGTTCTTTACACACACACATACACACATATACATATTACATACATACATACAAAAATACTTACAAATATTTACATAAACTAAACATGAAATAAATTCCTTAATTTTTTTTTTTCATTCTTCAAAAAAAATCAACTATATAAAACTATTTTTATTTTGCTTAATTTCATAATTTTGTATTTTTACTATATTTTCTATTTATTATATTTTTTAATGAATTACTTTTTTCTTATTTGTCTTGAACTGAAAATGAAATAAAATTTTTTTTAATTCCTTTTTTGAATATTTAAATGAAAAAGCTATAATTTAACAAAGTTAATATTTATTTATGTGTCAGGTATGCATATTTTGATGCATATATATACATAAGTACATCTGTTTGACAAAATTAATGAAATATTATTTATTAAAATTAAAATTAACTGCCTGCTATCTTTCCTCAATGGAGTTTTGATCAAAGAAATCTTAGCAGGTAGAAGGTTGGCAAATGTGGTTTTAAACAAGCATAAGGCCCTTTATTTTTCTGTTTTTTGCTTTTAAGTTAAAGTATAAATTATTCTATATTCAAACCAAAATTAAAATAATAATAATAATAATAAAAACCAAAAAAATTATATACATAAATTATATATTAAAAAAATGAATATGAAATGAACAAATACCAAATTTTTTACACAGTTTAGAAAACAATAAAAAATAAAAAAAATATTTTTTTTTTGAAAAAAGAAAATACGTAAAAAATATTAAACAAAATATTAAATTTTTTTTTGATAAATTAACAAATCAAACTGATAATAATGATTTGCTTTTAACAAAAATAAAATAATAATTATAATAAATAAACAAAAGCTTATTACAAAATATATAAACAATAGGAAAAGCTTTTTCACATGGTTTTAGCAAATAAAATAGTCAAAACTCAAAATCGGAATTAATTAATTACACCAGAGAAATTCCAAAAGGAAAAAGTAATTGACTGCAATTGTCATGCCCTCCACTGAAATTCAATGATTTGAAGCGATTATTGGAAGTTATTGGCTTGCAATTCCATTGGAGAAAATTATCTTCAAAATAAACAAGGTTTTGCTAACTTTCTAAACTTTAATCATGGTAATAACCTGTTCATACACACAAAATTAATTGTATAAGATTCGCTTAATTGCGTAAATAACTTTTAGTTATTTAGTTGAACCAACTTATTTGAGCACGTAAAGTAGAAAGTAAATACACAAACCTTTAATTTAGCCAAGAACTAAAGGCGTAAACCTTGAGTTGATCAATTTACCACAAATGGAAAAGTGTATAAATTCGTCATATTACAAAATAAAAACGCAATTCTATTGTAGATAGATAAACAGTGTAGTATTTACATGATTTAAAATCATGATTTTAAAATTATACGGGATCTCAGTCATGTGATTTCAAAACCGCATACGATTTTAAAATTTCATGTGAGACAACAGTATTCACCTTAAAAGACGTGTGTGATTTCCATATGACGTTTGGAACAAAATCGCATGTGATTTGAAAAGTAGCGTGTGATTTCAAAACTATGCGTGATTTTAAAATCACGTTTTATTTCAAAATCATAAGAGATTTCCAAATAACATAAAATTTAGAAATTATTTCAAAACGACATGTGATTTCCAAATTTTATGCCACTTCAAAAACGTTTGTGATTTCAGTGCAGTCCGTAGGAAGATTATAGAAGTTAAAAATCACATGCGGTTATTACATATGTGTTTCAAATCACATGAATAATTTGAAATAACAATTGGTTTAAAATCGCATGTTGTTTTGAAAAAATTCTAAATTGTATGTTATTTGTTATACATACAATGTTATTTGACAATCTCTTCTGATTTCAAAATGTAATGTGATTTGATAATTGTATGTGGCTTCAAACTAGTACGAAATTTTAAAGTCGCATGTGAATTCGAAAACACTTATAATATCATACGATTCCGAATATCATACGATTTTGAATATTCAATGCAATTTCGATAAAACATTAAAAATGACTTGGGAGCTAAAAGTCATATGCAATATTAATATCACATGTGATTTACAAGCTGCAAGAGATTTCATATCTGCATTCCAATTCAAAATTGCTGCTATTTTAAGCTTACATGTGATTCGAAATTGCATATTATTTCGAATCTCTTGTAATTTGAAATTTGAAAATCAAAATAAGATGTAATTTAAAATTTCTTGTGTTTGCGAAATTGTAAGTTTGTGAAAATTTGAGATTTGTAAATCGCATATGATTTTAAAACCCCATGTAGTCTTGAATGTAATTATCAAATCCCGTGTGATTTTAATATCTTAACAATAAAATGAATACTCTGCATTTTCGGATATAATTTCACCGTGTCTGAAGCGTATTAAAGCAATTGTTTTCCTCAAAGCGGTTTTTTTTGTTTTAGTTTAGTAGTTGTACTAATACCACAAAAGTCAATTAAAGCACATAGTTGAAGTAATTGCTTATGAAATGCATAATAAAATAAGCAGGTGATTTGAAAGCGGTAGTGACTAACCAGAACATTTTTACGTTAATTGATTAAATTTTGATAGTATTTGCTATCATTTCAATTTATTGTGAAATTTTATTTCAATTTTTCAATTCGTTATTGGCAGCCAGAAAACATTCTATTTTGGTATCTCTTAATGCCATTGTAATAATAATAAATTAATTAATAAAATTGTTCAGAATGTTTTATAATTGAGAAAAATCTTGAATATTGAAGTGGAGAATAATTTGCTGTGAAACCCCAATATTTTCATTATAAAAATTATAAATAAATATTGTTGTGGTTTCTGATTTTACAGTTTCAAATTGAATATTTAATATAATATAAATAAATAAGTTTTAAAATTTTGTAAATTTAGTATAATTTTTGTGCAGTGTATTCTAGTCTAAATGTTTATTTTCTCTGGGTGTATTTGAGCAATAATCTATAAACATCGACTTGCACTTACATATTGTAAAATATTATTATTTTTTATTATTTTTAGTTTTTACTTTTCTAAATATCTTTTCAATTATTTTGTAATTACGAAAATTGTTATCACCGTTACGTGGAAATTTTTATGTGCTGAAGTTTTGAATTTTTCCGACCAACTTAGCTAAAATTACAAATTATTGTTTGACTTATAGAAGTTTTAAGCAAAATATTACATTATGTATAATAAATAAAATTAACAATAAAAGAATATATATATAATTTGTAAAACCAAATATGTAACAAGAATTAAACATAATTTGTAAAATGATACATAAATAGAGACATAGCACATACAGACACACTAACACATACATGCCATTTCTATAACAACGGACTTAATACTATTATTATTAATAATAAAAAATTTTTACAGAATGTTTTAATTTAGTAAAATATCATGAATTTGTTTTAAAGACAAAATTGGCTTAATGAGAAACAAAAATTAAATATTTTTATCTGTTGAAAATTCATATAAAAATTTATTAAAATGTAATTGTTTAATTTAAAATTTAGAATTTTAAATCATGAAAACATCATACATATATTTAGATTAAAGTAAAATTAAATTAAACTAAATGGTAAAAAAATTAAAAGGTTTTGCAGTTGAAATAATAAAAGTATTAACGAATCCATAAATGAACCACAGGTTCAATTTCTGTTGAAATTCTAGGTGCCTATAGGCAGTACTAAAGGACCGTAATGCCCTAAAAGGGATGATTTCACAGCTGATTTAAAACTTCTTAAAATATTTCACCTTCATAATTCGTTTTCATTACATCAAATATTATAAAACTTTGTTTTTATTATTTTGAGTTTAAGGTCACTTTTTATCTCCTTTTTTATTGTCTGCAATATGTTTGTGATATGCATAATATTGTGCTATTTCCTCTCAAGAATGTCAACTTTAAGTTTTCAAATTTTTAGTAAAGATAAAAAGAAAAATATTTATAATGAAAGTCGGAAAATAATTAAGGCATTGTAAAGAATTACGAGCAGGAAGTATAAAACGGCAAGTGTTTTGCTAATTTTATCTTGTTTATTATTGGGTTGTATTTTTTATAGGAAATTCGTTGTTCGTAATTACTAAAACATCCCAACATATTTCCCTTTAGTTCAAACAAGACTTATGAACTCAAATATTTTTTATTGAGAAGCTACTTTTGTATCAAGGGGAACAGTTACAATTGTATTTTGTGTTGTTCGCTAATGAGTTGTGAAAATAATATAATTTTTTATAGTGGGCAGATAAGGCCACAGCACATCAAATTCTTAGAAAAAGTGAACTAATAACAATAATTTTATAATAAAACTTTGTAGTAAAATGAATAAGAAATGCTTATCCTTCGATTTTGATCACATACCTGGGTCTCGATTCTCGTTCTATGAAATTGAAAAAAAAATCATTTTGTCAAAACTTTTCAACTTGTGTAACTAGGGTTTTTATAAAAGCGAAAATGAAGTTTTTTTTCATTTCATATTTTCATAGAACTAGAATCGATTACCTGATATTTTAAAGAAACTGTTTGTGATATCGAAAACAATATATATGCATCTTTACGAAAATTTCTTAAAAATTTAATTTAATTTAGTTTCAGAAACAGAATGACATGAATATGAAGAATCATTCTTAAAAAAAAATCATTTACAGGTTAAATTCCTTGCTTCCTATTTCACTATTTCAGACATGCTCGCTCTTTCGCATAAATATATTTGAGACAACAATAAGCAGAACGACGAACATGTTGGAAATGTGAAAAGAGATTAAAGCTTCAATAACAAATGAATTCATTTCTTAACGTACGTTAGACTTGACAACATTTGCACAAAAACGTGTAATATAAAATATATAATAAACATGCGTATATATTATACGGGAATTCATATTTAAAATATATTAGAATTAAAGGAAATGTGAACTTAGCCTGTCTGTTAGACGCGTTTTTTCGGCAAATATTTTACAAATGTGACCGTGCCTTTAGAGTAGTAATTCAGATTGATATGAAGCATACATAATTTGAATTATTTTGATCGTATATGTTTCAACTTTTTGTGTTATCATTTGAATAAAATACTACGAGCTGGCTGACCATTGTAAATATTTTTTTGAAATTTTGAATGAAATTATTGTGGGTATAAAACTTGACTCCCAAGATTAGAAACGTAAATTATTAAAATTTTCCCTTTGTCAAATCTATAACAAACAGCTGCGATATGCCGATATAAAAAGAAATTATAATCAAAGTTCAAAGTGTATGTATAGGCTCAAACAATTGCTATAGTTAATTTTGTCTTAAATGCAAGATAAAAAAAAATTTATGGATTACTCGAACACAGGCAAAGCATTTTAATAAATTGTAAAATCTTTAATTTTAACACTTAGAATAAAAGAAAAATATTTAAACAAAATGAAAACAATAATTTAAAATCGTAACCAATCCAATTGAAGGCATTTAATACCGAAAACAAAATAAACAACAACTAAGATCAATCCTTATTATACATATTTATATCGACATTTATTATATAGTATATGTTTAATTTGTCTTGTTTATTTGTAATTAATTGAACAGAAGAATTAAAAATCTTTAAATAATATTTTATTTATGTTGAAGTAATTAATTTAACTCCATAATGCCGAGATTCCCGCATTTATTAAAAGAAGAAAAGAAAAGAATAAAACAGACCAGTCTTATATATAAAAGCAAACTACATACGACTAAAATAAATGACAAAATACATTATGTATTAACTATATATAGAAATTTCTTTATATACTATGTATTAAAATTAAACAAAATTAAAGATATTTTCTTCATAATCATTGAAAAATTCCTACCAAGTGCTTTAGTTTAATCATTAGAAATCCATAAACCATGACACCTTCCATACTAAACACTACATTATATACATACATACATACACACACACACAAAGTATGCTTGTGTCTACATAAACCATATACATATGTAATTTGTATTTCTTTAGTTTAATTACCTTTAGTTCAAATTATATAATCAACTCAAAGCAGCTCCTTAGAGACCTCAGACAGTTCAGTATGTTTCAAGTGGTTTTGTTATTTTATTTTTAGTAAATTTTAATTTTCAAATCTTAAACAAATTAAAAATTTATGTATAAAATTGTTTCAGTTCAGAAAACTATTGAATTTATCTGGAACTTTAATTCCTTTGTCGAATTTAGCATTTTAAGTGAGTTGAACGTTTTTGGAATTTTGCTTATTTTCTTCTTTAAAAACCAAATTAATTTTAATTTGTTATTAAAATGCTTACAAACGTTAACATTGGAAAATGTTTTTTTTTAATAGAACACAATTAGATATTTTAATGATTCACAACTCAAGTAAACTGAGTTGTCTGTAACCAACAACAGCAATATTTATCTGTTAAGAGTCACAACCAATGTAAGTTATCTACTTTAAGCTGTTGACAAACCTGGGTATCATCGAACACAATTTGCTTCACTGTTTAGAGTAGTTGGCATCCTTGATAAATATATTTAAATATGTATGTATAGAGGCCCTTATTCAGAAAAGTGTACAATGTTTAATAAGCTGTTATTTGGCAAAATTTCTATGAAATATATCTCAATTACACTAATAATTTAGTCGTGAA
>BGZK01004436.1:0-13702 GCA_005406025.1 Eumeta japonica | reverse complement strand
ATTTAAACCATTTGCTTTCGCCAGACCATACCACGTTGAATACATCGGTCTTCTCCGATCACCGAAATTAAAAGCCGGGCGCGGTTAGTAACTTAGATGGGGACCGCTTGGGAACACTGCGTTGTTGGCATTCCAATAACTTTTGCATTTTTTAAAATAAATTTTTAAATTATAATTGAGTTAAGAAATGCAAATAATTAAAATTTTCCACAAAACTAAAAATTTATTATATTTAATAAAAAATTTTAGTAAAGAAATGGAAAGTATAGTACAAATGCGTAAGTAAAACATGCAACAAATTTGGTTTTAATTCATGTTTTTCATTTTATTAAGAACAAATGTATACAAACTTAACTTAACCAAATACTTTATACATACACATACATGTATAATAGTAAAACACAACATGATGACAAACAAAACGTTTTGCTTTGTTACATATGGGTTAAATAAGGAACCAAAAGATATACATTTGTGAAGTATGGCAAATTATATATAGTACATTATAAGTAGCTATTTAAACTATTTGCGAGCCAACGACCATATCGCTGAATACATCGGTTCTCGTCCGATCACCGAAATTCGCAGCGTCGGGCGGTTAGTCTTAGATGGGGACCGCTTGGGAACACGCGTGTTGTTAGTATTCAATAACTTTTTGCATTTTTAAATAAATTTTTTAAATTATAATTGATAAGAAATGCAAATAATTAAAATTTTCCAATAAAAAAACTGCAAATTTATTATATTTAAAAAAATTTTTAAAAGTAATGGAAACTTCATATAATAAAATGCGTAAGTAAAAACATTGCAATAAATTTGGTTTAATTCATGTTTTTCATTTATTAAGAACAAATGTATACAAACAACTTAACCAAATACTTTTATACATATACTGTATAATAGTAAACACAACATGATGACAAACAAAACGTTTTGCTTTATTTTGTTATATATGGGTTAAATAAGGAACCAAAGATACATTTGTAGCTATGGCTAAATTATATAGTACAGCTATAAGTAGCTATTTAAACTATTTGCCAACGACCATACCACGCTGAATACATCGGTTCTCGTCCGATCACCGAAATTACGGCAGCGTCGGGCGGCTTAGTACTTAGATGGGGACCGCTTGGGAACACCGCGTGTTGTTGGCATTCCAACTTTTTGCATTTTTTTAAAATAAATTTTTTTAAATTATAATTGAGTTAAGAAATGCAAATAATTAAAATTTTCCACAAAAAAAACTGCAAATTTATTATATTTAATAAAAAATTTTTAAAAGTAATGGAAACTTCATAGTACAAAAATGCGTAAGTAAAAACATTGCAACAAATTTGGTTTTAATTCATGTTTTTCATTTTATTAAGAACAAATGTATACAAACTTAACTTAACCAAATACTTTTATACATACATACATATGTATAATAGTAAAACACAACATGATGACAAACAAAACGTTTGGTTTGTTACATATGGGTTAAAAAGGAACCAAAGATATACATGTAGCGGTAAAATTATATAGTACAGCTATAAGTAGCTATTTAAACTATTTGCTTTCGCCAACGACCATACCACGCTGAATACATCGGTTCTCGTCCGATCACCGAAATTAAGCAGCGTCGGGCGCGGTTAGTAGTAACTTGGATGGGGACCGCTTGGGAACACCGCGTTGTTATGAATACAATCTTTTTGCATTTTTTAAAATAAATTTTTTAAATTATAATTGAGTTAAGAAATGCAAATAATTAAAATTTTCCATAAAAAAACTGCAAATTTATTATATTTAATAAAAATTTTTAAAAGTAATGGAAACTTTATAGTACAAAAATGCGGGTAAAAACATTGCAACAAATTTGGTTTTAATTCATGTTTTCATTTTATTAAGAACAAATGTATAAACTTAACTTAACCAAATACTCTTTTATACATACATACATATGTATAATAGTAAAACACAACATGATGACAAACAAAACGTTTTGCTTTGTTACATATGGGTTAAATAAGGAACCAAAGATATACATTTGTAGCTATGGCAAAATTATATAGTACAGCTATGGGTAGCTATTTAAACTATTTGCTTTCGCCAACGACCATACCACGCTGAATACATCGGTTCTCGTCGATCACCGAAATTAAGCAGCGTCGGGCGGTTAGTACTTAGATGGGGACCGCTTGGGAACACCGCGTGTTGTTGGCATTCCAATAACTTTTTGCATTTTTAAAATAAATTTTTTAAATTATAATTGAGAGAAATGCAAATAATTAAAATTTTCCAATAAAAACTGCAAATTTATTATATTTAATAAAAAAATTTTAAAAGTAATGGAAACTTTATAGTACAAAATGCGTAAGTAAAAACATTTAAACAAATTTGGTTTTACTTCATGTTTTTCATTTTATTAAGAACAAAATGTATAAACTTAACAACCAAATACTTTTTTACTATACATACATATGTATAATAGTAAACAACATGATGACAAACAAAACGTTTTGTTTTATGTTACATATGGGTTAAATAAGGGAACCAAAGATATACATTTGTAGCTATGCATAAATTATATATTAGAAGCAGGAGTAGCTATTTAAACTATTTGCTTTTCGCCAACGACCATACCATCGCTGAATACATCGGTTCTCGTCCGATCACCGAAATTAAGCAGCGTCGGGCGCGGTTAGTATTGATGTGGGGACCGCTTGGGAACACCGTGGTTGTTAGCATTCCAATAACTTTTGCATTTTTAAAATAAAATTTTTTTAAATTATAATTGAGTTAAGAAATGCAAATAATTAAAATTTTCCACAAAAACCGCAAATTTATTATATTTAATAAAAATTTTAAAAGTAATGGAAACTTTATAGGTACAAAATGCGTAAGTAAAACATTACAACAAATTGGTTTTATTCATTTTTTCATTTTATTTAGAAGAACAACAATACAAACTAAATCCAAAACTTTTTACATACATACATATGTATAATAGTAAAACACAACATGATGACAAACAAATTGCTTTGTTACATATGGGTTAAATAAGGAACCAAAGATATACATTTGTAGCTATGGCTAAATTATATAGTACAGCTATAAGTAGCTATTTAAACTATTTGCTTTCGCCAACGACCATACCACGCTGAATACATCGGTTCTCGTCCGATCACCGAAATTAAGCAGCGTCGGGCGCGGTTAGTACTTAGATGGGGACCGCAGGAACACCGCGTGTTGTTAGCATTCCAATAACTTTTGCATTTTTTAAAATAAATTTTTTAAATTATAATTGAGTTAAGAAATGCAAATAATTAAAATTTTCCACAAAACCGCAAATTTATTATATTTAATAAAAATTTTAAAAGTAATGGAAACTTCATAGTACAAAATGCGTAAGTAAAAACATTGCAACAAATTTGGTTTTACTTCATGTTTTTCATTTTATTAAGAACAAATGTAAACTTAACTTAACCAAATACTTTTATACATACATACATATGTATAATAGTAAAACACAACATGATGACAAACAAAACGTTTTGCTTTGTTACATATGGGTTAAATAAGGAACCAAAGATATACATTTGTAGCGGCAAATTATATAGTACAGCTATAAGTAGCTATTTAAACTATTTGCTTTCGCCAACGACCATACCACGCTGAATACATCGGTTCTCGTCCGATCACCGAAATTAAGCAGCGTCGGGCGCGGTTAGTACCTTAGATGGGGACCGTGGGAACACCGCGTTGTTGGCATTCCAATAACTTTTGCATTTTTAAAATAAATTTTTAAATTATAATTGAGTTAAGAAATGCAAATAATTAAAATTTTCCACAAAAACTGCAAATTTATTATATTTAATAAAAATTTTAAAAGTAATGGAAACTTCTATAGTAAAAATGCGTAGTAAAAACATTGCAACAAATTTGGTTTTAATTCATGTTTTTCATTTTATTAAGAACAAATGTATACAAACTTAACTTAACCAAATACTTTTATACATACATACATATGTATAATAGTAAAACACAACATGATGACAAACAAAACGTTTTGCTTTGTTACATATGGGTTAAATAAGGAACCAAAAGATATACATTTGTAGCTATGGCTAAATTATATAGTACAGCTATAAGTAGCTATTTAAACTATTTGCTTTCGCCAACGACCATACCACGCTGAATACATCGGTTCTCGTCCGATCACCGAAATTAAGCAGCGTCGGGCGCGGTTAGTACTTAGATGGGGACCGCTTGGGAACACCGCGTGTTGTTGGCATTCCAATAACTTTTTGCATTTTTTTAAAATAAATTTTTTTAAATTATAATTGAGTTAAGAAATGCAAATAATTAAAATTTTCCACAAAAAAAACTGCAAATTTATTATATTTAATAAAAAAAATTTTTAAAAGTAATGGAAACTAGTACAAAAAGTAAAACATTGCAACAAATTTGGTTTTACCATGTTTTTCATTTTATTAAGAACAAATGTATACAAACTTAACTAAATACTTTTATACATATGTATAATAGTAAAACACAACATGATGACAAACAAAACGTTTTGCTTTGTTACATATGGGTTAAATAAGGAACCAAAAGATATACATTTGTAGCTATGGCTAAATTATATAGTACAGCTATAAGTAGCTATTTAAACTATTTGCTTTCGCCAACGACCATACCACGCTGAATACATCGGTTCTCGTCCGATCACCGAAATTAAGCAGCGTCGGGCGCGGTTAGTACTTAGATGGGGGACCGCTTGGGAACACCGCGTGTTGTTGGCATTCCAATAACTTTTTGCATTTTTTTAAAATAAATTTTTTTAAATTATAATTGAGTTAAGAAATGCAAATAATTAAAATTTTCCACAAAAACTGCAAATTTATTATATTTAATAAAAATTTTAAAAGTAATGGAAACTTTATAGTACAAAATGCGTAAGTAAAAACATTGCAACAAATTTGGTTTTACTTCATGTTTTCATTTTATTAAGAACAAATGTATACAAACTTAACAAATACTTTTATACATACATACATATGTATAATAGTAAAACACAACATGATGACAAACAAAACGTTTTGCTTTGTTACATATGG
This sequence comes from Eumeta japonica, assembly GCA_005406025.1. Taxonomy (NCBI): domain Eukaryota; kingdom Metazoa; phylum Arthropoda; class Insecta; order Lepidoptera; family Psychidae; genus Eumeta; species Eumeta japonica. Next base: position 8,603 of record BGZK01004436.1, on the reverse strand, counting down.
GTTAAATAAGGAACCAAAAGATATACATTTGTAGCTATGGCAAAATTATATAGTACAGCTATAAGTAGCTATTTAAACTATTTGCTTTCGCCAACGACCATACCACGCTGAATACATCGGTTCTCGTCCGATCACCGAAATTAAGCAGCGTCGGGCGCGGTTAGTACTTAGATGGGGGACCGCTTGGGAACACCGCGTGTTGTTGGCATTCCAATAACTTTTTGCATTTTTAAAATAAATTTTTAAATTATAATTGAGTTAAGAAATGCAAATAATTAAAATTTTCCAAAAAACTGCAAATTTATTATATTTAATAAAAATTTTAAAAGTAATGGAAACTTATAGTACAAAATGCGTAAGTAAAATCATTGCAACAAATTTGGTTTTACTTCATGTTTTTCATTTTATTAAGAACAAATGTATACAAACTTAACCAAATACTTTTATACATACATACATATGTATAATAGTAAAACACAACATGATGACAAACAAAACGTTTTGCTTTGTTACATATGGGTTAAATAAGGAACAAAAGATATACATTTGTAGCTATGGCAAAATTATATAGTACAGCTATAAGTAGCTATTTAAACTATTTGCTTTCGCCAACGACCATACCACGCTGAATACATCGGTTCTCGTCCGATCACCGAAATTAAGCAGCGTCGGGCGCGGTTAGTACTTAGATGGGGGACCGCTTGGGAACACCGCGTGTTGTTGGCATTCCAATAACTTTTTGCATTTTTTTAAAATAAATTTTTTTAAATTATAATTGAGTTAAGAAATGCAAATAATTAAAATTTTCCACAAAAAAAACTGCAAATTTATTATATTTAATAAAAAATTTTTAAAAGTAATGGAAACTTTATAGTACAAAAATGCGTAAGTAAAATCATTGCAACAAATTTGGTTTTACTTCATGTTTTTCATTTTATTAAGAACAAATGTATACAAACTTAACCAAATACTTTTATACATACATACATATGTATAATAGTAAAACACAACATGATGACAAACAAAACGTTTTGCTTTGTTACATATGGGTTAAATAAGGAACCAAAAGATATACATTTGTAGCTATGGCAAAATTATATAGTACAGCTATAAGTAGCTATTTAAACTATTTGCTTTCGCCAACGACCATACCACGCTGAATACATCGGTTCTCGTCCGATCACCGAAATTAAGCAGCGTCGGGCGCGGTTAGTACTTAGATGGGGGACCGCTTGGGAACACCGCGTGTTGTTGGCATTCCAATAACTTTTTGCATTTTTTTAAAATAAATTTTTTTAAATTATAATTGAGTTAAGAAATGCAAATAATTAAAATTTTCCACAAAAAACTGCAAATTTATTATATTTAATAAAAATTTTTAAAAGTAATGGAAACTTTATAGTACAAAATGCGTAAGTAAAATCATTGCAACAAATTTGGTTTTACTTCATGTTTTTCATTTTATTAAGAACAAATGTATACAAACTTAACCAAATACTTTTATACATACATACATATGTATAATAGTAAAACACAACATGATGACAAACAAAACGTTTTGCTTTGTTACATATGGGTTAAATAAGGAACCAAAGATATACATTTGTAGCTATATTATATAGTACAGCTATAAGTAGCTATTTAAACGCCAACGACCATACCACGCTGAATACATCGGTTCTCGTCCGATCACCGAAATTAAGCAGCGTCGGGCGCGGTTAGTACTTAGATGGGGACCGCTTGGGAACACCGCGTGTTGTTGGCATTCCAATAACTTTTGCATTTTTAAAATAAATTTTTTAAATTATAATTGAGTTAAGAAATGCAAATAATTAAAATTTTCCACAAAAAACTGCAAATTTATTATATTTAATAAAAATTTTTAAAAGTAATGGAAACTTTATAGTACAAAATGCGTAAGTAAAATCATTGCAACAAATTTGGTTTTACTTCATGTTTTTCATTTTATTAAGAACAAATGTATACAAACTTAACCAAATACTTTTATACATACATACATATGTATAATAGTAAAACACAACATGATGACAAACAAAACGTTTTGCTTTGTTACATATGGGTTAAATAAGGAACCAAAAGATATACATTTGTAGCTATGGCAAAATTATATAGTACAGCTATAAGTAGCTATTTAAACTATTTGCTTTCGCCAACGACCATACCACGCTGAATACATCGGTTCTCGTCCGATCACCGAAATTAAGCAGCGTCGGGCGCGGTTAGTACTTAGATGGGGGACCGCTTGGGAACACCGCGTGTTGTTGGCATTCCAATAACTTTTTGCATTTTTTTAAAATAAATTTTTTTAAATTATAATTGAGTTAAGAAATGCAAATAATTAAAATTTTCCACAAAAAAAACTGCAAATTTATTATATTTAATAAAAATTTTAAAAGTAATGGAAACTTTATAGTACAAAATGCGTAAGTAAAATCATTGCAACAAATTTGGTTTTACTTCATGTTTTTCATTTTATTAAGAACAAATGTATACAAACTTAACCAAATACTTTTATACATACATACATATGTATAATAGTAAAACACAACATGATGACAAACAAAACGTTTTGCTTTGTTACATATGGGTTAAATAAGGAACCAAAGATATACATTTGTAGCTATGGCAAAATTATATAGTACAGCTATAAGTAGCTATTTAAACTATTTGCTTTCGCCAACGACCATACCACGCTGAATACATCGGTTCTCGTCCGATCACCGAAATTAAGCAGCGTCGGGCGCGGTTAGTACTTAGATGGGGACCGCTTGGGAACACCGCGTGTTGTTGGCATTCCAATAACTTTTTTTTTAAAATAAATTTTTAAATTATAATTGAGTTAAGAAATGCAAATAATTAAAATTTTCCACAAAAAACTGCAAATTTATTATATTTAATAAAAATTTTTAAAAGTAATGGAAACTTTATAGTACAAAATGCGTAAGTAAAATCATTGCAACAAATTTGGTTTTACTTCATGTTTTTCATTTTATTAAGAACAAATGTATACAAACTTAACCAAATACTTTTATACATACATACATATGTATAATAGTAAAACACAACATGATGACAAACAAAACGTTTTGCTTTGTTACATATGGGTTAAATAAGGAACCAAAAGATATACATTTGTAGCTATGGCAAAATTATATAGTACAGCTATAAGTAGCTATTTAAACTATTTGCTTTCGCCAACGACCATACCACGCTGAATACATCGGTTCTCGTCCGATCACCGAAATTAAGCAGCGTCGGGCGCGGTTAGTACTTAGATGGGGGACCGCTTGGGAACACCGCGTGTTGTTGGCATTCCAATAACTTTTTGCATTTTTTTAAAATAAATTTTTTTAAATTATAATTGAGTTAAGAAATGCAAATAATTAAAATTTTCCACAAAAAAAACTGCAAATTTATTATATTTAATAAAAAATTTTTAAAAGTAATGGAAACTTTATAGTACAAAAATGCGTAAGTAAAATCATTGCAACAAATTTGGTTTTACTTCATGTTTTTCATTTTATTAAGAACAAATGTATACAAACTTAACTTAACCAAATACTTTTATACATACATACATATGTATCATAGTAAAACACAACATGACGACAAACAAAACGTTTTGCTTTGTTACATATGGGTTAAATAAGGAACCAAAGATATACATTTGTAGCTATGGCAAAATTATATAGTACAGCTATAAGTAGCTATTTAAACTATTTGCTTTCGCCAACGACCATACCACGCTGAATACATCGGTTCTCGTCCGATCACCGAAATTAAGCAGCGTCGGGCGCGGTTAGTACTTAGATGGGGACCGCTTGGGAACACCGCGTGTTGTTGGCATTCCAATAACTTTTGCATTTTTAAAATAAATTTTTAAATTATAATTGAGTTAAGAAATGCAAATAATTAAAATTTTCCACAAAAAACTGCAAATTTATTATATTTAATAAAAATTTTTAAAAGTAATGGAAACTTTATAGTACAAAATGCGTAAGTAAAATCATTGCAACAAATTTGGTTTTACTTCATGTTTTTCATTTTATTAAGAACAAATGTATACAAACTTAACCAAATACTTTTATACATACATACATATGTATAATAGTAAAACACAACATGATGACAAACAAAACGTTTTGCTTTGTTACATATGGGTTAAATAAGGAACCAAAGATATACATTTGTAGCTATGGCAAAATTATATAGTACAGCTATAAGTAGCTATTTAAACTATTTGCTTTCGCCAACGACCATACCACGCTGAATACATCGGTTCTCGTCCGATCACCGAAATTAAGCAGCGTCGGGCGCGGTTAGTACTTAGATGGGGACCGCTTGGGAACACCGCGTGTTGTTGGCATTCCAATAACTTTTGCATTTTTAAAATAAATTTTTAAATTATAATTGAGTTAAGAAATGCAAATAATTAAAATTTTCCACAAAAACTGCAAATTTATTATATTTAATAAAAATTTTTAAAAGTAATGGAAACTTTATAGTACAAAATGCGTAAGTAAAATCATTGCAACAAATTTGGTTTTACTTCATGTTTTTCATTTTATTAAGAACAAATGTATACAAACTTAACCAAATACTTTTATACATACATACATATGTATAATAGTACAACATGATGACAAACAAAACGTTTTGCTTTACATATGGGTTAAATAAGGAACCAAAAGATATACATTTGTAGCTATGGCAAAATTATATAGTACAGCTATAAGTAGCTATTTAAACTATTTGCTTTCGCCAACGACCATACCACGCTGAATACATCGGTTCTCGTCCGATCACCGAAATTAAGCAGCGTCGGGCGCGGTTAGTACTTAGATGGGGACCGCTTGGGAACACCGTGTTGTTGGCATTCCAATAACTTTTGCATTTTTAAAATAAATTTTTAAATTATAATTGAGTTAAGAAATGCAAATAATTAAAATTTTCCAAAAAACTGCAAATTTATTATATTTAATAAAAATTTTAAAAGTAATGGAAACTTTATAAGTACAAAATGCGTAAGTAAAACATTGCAACAAATTTGGTTTTACTTCATGTTTTTCATTTTATTAAGAACAAATGTATACAAACTTAAAAAAATACTTTTATACATACATATATGTATAATAGTAAAACACAACATGATGACAAACAAAACGTTTTGCTTTGTTACATATGGGTTAAATAAGGAACCAAAGATATACATTTGTAGCTATGGCAAAATTATATAGTACAGCTATAAGTAGCTATTTAAACTATTTGCTTTCGCCAACGACCATACCACGCTGAATACATCGGTTCTCGTCCGATCACCGAAATTAAGCAGCGTCGGGCGCGGTTAGTACTTAGATGGGGACCGCTTGGGAACACGCGTGTTGTTGGCATTCCAATAACTTTGCATTTTTAAAATAAATTTTTAAATTATAATTGAGTTAAGAAATGCAAATAATTAAAATTTTCCACAAAACTAAAATTTATTATATTTAATAAAAATTTTTAAAAGTAATGGAAACTTTATAGTACAAAAATGCGTAAGTAAAACATTGCAACAAATTTGGTTTTACTTCATGTTTTCATTTTATTAAGAACAAATGTATACAAACTTAACCAAATACTTTTATACATACATACATATGTATAATAGTAAACACAACATGATGACAAACAAAACGTTTTGCTTTGTTACATATGGGTTAAATAAGGAACCAAAGATATACATTTGTAGCTATGGCAAAATTATATAGTACAGCTATAAGTAGCTATTTAAACTATTTGCTTTCGCCAACGACCATACCACGCTGAATACATCGGTTCTCGTCCGATCACCGAAATTAAGCAGCGTCGGGCGCGGTTAGTACTTAGATGGGGGACCGCTTGGGAACACCGCGTGTTGTTGGCATTCCAATGACTTTTTGTCATTTTCTTTTAAAATAAATTTTTTTAAATTATAATTGAGTTAAGAAATGCAAATAATTAAAATTTTCCACAAAAAAAACTGCAAATTTATTATATTTAATAAAAAATTTTTAAAAGTAATGGAAACTTTATAGTACAAAATGCGTAAGTAAAAACATTGCAACAAATTTGGTTTTACTTCATGTTTTCATTTTATTAAGAACAAATGTATACAAACTTAACAAATACTTTTATACATACATACATATGTATAATAGTAAAACACAACATGATGACAAACAAAACGTTTTGCTTTGTTACATATGGGTTAAATAAGGAACCAAAGATATACATTTGTAGCTATGGCTAAATTATATAGTACAGCTATAAGTAGCTATTTAAACTATTTGCTTTCGCCAACGACCATACCACGCTGAATACATCGGTTCTCGTCCGATCACCGAAATTAAGCAGCGTCGGCGCGGTTAGTACTTAGATGGGGACCGCTTGGGAACACGCGTGTTGTTGGCATTCAATAACTTTGCATTTTTAAAATAAATTTTTAAATTATAATTGAGTTAAGAAATGCAAATAATTAAAATTTTCCACAAAAAACTGCAAATTTATTATATTTAATAAAAAATTTTTAAAAGTAATGGAAACTTTATAGTACAAAATGCGTAAGTAAAACATTGCAACAAATTTGGTTTTACTTCATGTTTTTCATTTTAAAAACAAATGTATACAAACAACTAAATACTTTTATACATACATACATATGTATAATAGTAAAACACAACATGATGACAAACAAAACGTTTTGCTTTGTTACATATGGTTAAATAAGGAACCAAAAGATATACATTTGTAGCTATGGCTAAATTATATAGTACAGCTATAAGTAGCTATTTAAACTATTTGCTTTCGCCAACGACCATACCACGTTGAATACATCGGTTCTCGTCCGATCACCGAAATTAAGCAGCGTCGGGCGTGGTTAGTATAGATGGGGACCGCTTGGGAACACCGCGTGTTGTTGGCATTCCAATAACTTTTGCATTTTTAAAATAAATTTTTAAATTATAATTGAGTTAAGAAATGCAAATAATTAAAATTTTCCACAAAAAACTGCAAATTTATTATATTTAATAAAAATTTTAAAAGTAATGGAAACTTTAATAATACAAAATGTAAGTAAAATCATTGCAACAAATTTGGTTTTACTTCATGTTTTTCATTTTATTAAGAACAAATGTATACAAACTTAACCAAATACTTTTATACATACATACATATGTATAATAGTAAAACACAACATGATGACAAACAAAACGTTTTGCTTTGTTACATATGGGTTAAATAAGGAACCAAAAGATATACATTTGTAGCTATGAAATTATATAGTACAGCTATAAGTAGCTATTTAAACTATTTGCTTTCGCCAACGACCATACACGCTGAATACATCGGTTCTCGTCCGATCACCAAATTAAGCAGCGTCGGGCGCGGTTAGTACTTAGATGGGGACCGCTTGGGAACACCTGCGTGTTGTTGGCATTCCAATAACTTTTGCATTTTTAAAATAAATTTTTAAATTATAATTGAGTTAAGAAATGCAAATAATTAAAATTTTCCACAAAAAACTGCAAATTTATTATATTTAATAAAAATTTTAAAAGTAATGGAAACTTCATAGTACAAAATGCGTAAGTAAAAACATTGCAACAAATTTGGTTTTACTTCATGTTTTAATTTTATTAAGAACAAATGTATACAAACTTAACAAATACTTTTATACATACATACATATGTATAATAGTAAAACACAACATGATGACAAAACAAAACGTTTTGCTTTTGTTACATATAGGGTTAAATAAGGAACCAAAGATATACATTTGTAGCTATGGCTAAAATTATATAGTACAGCTATAAGTAGCTATTTAAACTATTTGTTTCGCCAACGACCATACCACGCTGAATACATCGGTTCTCGTCCGATCACCGAAATTAAGCGTCGGGCGCGGTTAGTACTTAGATGGGGACCGCTTGAGGAACACCGCGTGTTGTTGGCATTCAATAACTTTGCATTTTTAAAATAAATTTTTTTTTAAATTATAAATTGAGTTAAGAAATAAATAATTAAAATTTTCCACAAAAAACTGCAAATTTATTATATTTAATAAAAATTTTTTAAAAGTAATGGAAACTTTATAGTACAAAAATGCGTAAGTAAAACATTGCAACAAATTTGGTTTTACTTCATGTTTTCATTTTATTAAGAACAAATGTATACAAACTTAACTTAACTAAATACATACATACATACATATGTATAATAGTAAAACAACATGATGACAAACAAAACGTTGCTTTGTTACATATGGGTTAAATAAGGAACCAAAAGATATACATTTGTAGCTATGGCAAATTATATAGTACAGCTATAAGTAGCTATTTAAACTATTTGCTTTCGCCAACGACCATCACTTTGGTACATCGGTTCTCGTCCGATCACCGAAATTAAGCAGCGGGCGCAGTTACTTAGATGGGGACCGCTTGGGAACACTGCGTGTGTTGTTGGCATTCCAATAACGCATTTTAAAATAAAATTTTTTTAAATTATAATTGAGTTAAGAAATGCAAATAATTAAATTTTCCACAAAAAAAACTGCAAATTT